>BROG01000289.1:677500-712500 GCA_030159075.1 Atrina japonica
TTGTGCTCATCTGAAGCTGTCATATTGGTCTGTTTGGTTTTGAGTTCATCTAAAGCTGTCAGAGTAGTTTTGAGATCATCTAAATGTGTCTAGGTGGTTTTGTGTTCATCAAAAGCTGTCATGGTGGTCTGGGCTCATATGAAGCTGTTCATTGTTTTGTGCTCATCTAAAGCAGTCAGATTGGTTTGTGCTCATCTGAAACTGTCAGAATGGTTTGTACTCATATAAAGCTGTCAGAGTGGTCTGTGCTTATCTGAAGCTGTAAGAGGGGTTTATAGCTCATCTGAAGCTGCCAGAGTGGTTTTGTGTTCGTCTGAAGCTGTCATGGTGGTTTATAGCTCATCTTAAGCAAATCAAAGTGGTTTATAGTTCATCTTAAGCTGTCAGAGTGGTTTTGAGATCATCTAAAGGTGTCAAAGAGGTTTTGTGATCATCAGAAGCTGTCAAGGTGGTCTGGGCTCATTTGAAGCTCTCCGTGTTTTTATGCTCATCTAAAGCTGTCAGTGGTTTTGAGCTCATCATAAGCTGTCAGAGTGGTTTTGAGATCATCTAAAGCTGTAAAATTGATTTTATGTTCATCTGAAGCTGTCAAGGTGGTCTGTGCTCATATTAAGCTGTCAGAGGTTTTTTGCTCATATAAATTTGTCAGAGTGCTTCGAGCTCATCTGAAACTGTCAGTGGTTTCAAGCTCATCTAAAGCTGTCAAAGTTTTGTATTCATCTGAAGCTGGCAGGTGGTCTGTGCTCATATGAAGCTGACTGTGGTTTTTCACTCATATGAAGTTGTCAGGGTGGTTTTTGTGCTCATCTGAAGCTGTCCGAATGGTTTGTGCTTATCTGAAGCTATTACGGTGTTTTTGTGCTCATCTGAAGCTGTTGGTTTGAAGTTGAAGTTTATCTGGATAATCAAGTATACAAATTGCAGTGTTATCAAAAGATTTGAGTTTTTGAGGATTTTGTATGTCTACTTTCAGTTCTTGGGTTTCGTACAATTCTTTTAATAAAGTTGAACTTTTATTGATTTTAATTGTGGAATTTTTATTGTCTTCTGTGGATGTTTTTCTTTATATCTGGCCAGCCTTTTAAATAGAAGCTGACGAACAACAGAAATAGATTCTGTTAGCAACTGTTGGCAATTTTTATGAAAAGCTTCCTCTTCTATTCAGAATAAAATTTCTGATTTCTATCTACACACACAATTCAGCTATACACTTTTGCTGGTAATATTATGTAACTTACTTCTTCCCCATAAACTTATTGAAAGGCCTATCTGCTAGAGTCACCCAAAAGCTTATAACTACCTACATGTATGAAAAAGCCTGTAGGATAAAACGCTTAGGAAACTGGAAAAAAGGAGAGAAAAATGAAGAATAAATGTATTTCTTTTTCTATGTATTTGACAAATGATAAACATGAATTTAATTACAGTTATTAGTTACACACAATTAACCTTGCTATTTTAAGAATAAAGGTCATGAGTAAGATTTAAAGGTCCTTAATTTTGACACTGATTTAAATGGATCCATTTGATTAGTATACAAGTAATTAGATAATTTAAATTATTACAGCACTAGGTCATATTTATCTTTTGTATATTGGAATTTTCCTTACCCCCTCCCACCCCTAAATTCTGCATTTTAACTAAAACAGAAAAACTTAATTTGAGACATTTGTTTGGAAAAACTTTATTCTTTATTTTGAAATTCCAAATATAGCGTATTTGCATATTTGTGTAGAAAAAATAAGCCATTTCAGCATTGGGAATGGGTCCTGTCACCAGACCCATAAAAATATCCTAGGAAAATCCTTGGAAATGCATTTTTTCAAGACCTATGTGAAATATCTTCATCTCTCTTGATGTTTAACAGTTTTGTACATTACATGTATATATCAATAGGACTATGATAAAAAAAAATCCTTCTTTTATACAAAACTTGGCTAACAAGTTCTTTTTTCTGCAGAAAAAAATTATGTTGTATATGTTGTGAGTTATAATATTGTAATTTGATGTATGTTATATGTTGTTCATTTTTCATTTAAGCCCTCCTACTCCCCAATATGTACATGTAAATGGTATTCTCTTTCTTATTGCATTAGTCCATTTTTTTATAGTCTGTGAGGTCGACTGTGATAACTGTTGTACGTTCCAGTATCTTGACTTATTTAATGCTGTTACCTGACCAATGTAGAAAACTAGAAAAAAGGATCATTGATTGATATGTGTAAGTCTTTTACTTCTGATCAAGACATAATTCACTGTTAGTAGAAAATGGATAGTAAATATATTGTATGATTAGCAACAGTTTATTAACATATTGTCCTGGCACGAAAACAATAAAAAAATGTCATTGTTGATGCTTACGTTTATAAACCAGTATTCTCAATAAGATTTTTGACAGGGGAAAAAATTGAAATAGGGGCAAACAAAAAATGACGGCCAGGGGTCTGTGGCTACCAAAGTCATACATTTGATAGATATCAATATATAGTATACTATTTTCTTCTGACGCAGAAATCTCATATTCGGCAAAACTTTTACAATAGTGTGTGGGTGTTGCTAGCTGCCAGCTCATATTGAGAACACGGTAAATATACAATTTTTAGCTATAAAGGAGTCAACTTTTGTCTTGTTCACATTAACCTTGATGCCTAGATGTGTCTTGTTCATATCAACCTTTATGCCTAAGTGTTCACATCAGCCTTTATGCCTTAAAGTGTCATGTTCACATCAACCTTTATGCCTAGTAGCTTCTTGTTCACATCAACCTTGATGCCTAGATGTGTCTTGTTTATATCAACCTTTATGCCTAAGTGTTCACATCAGCCTTTATGCCTTAAAGTGTCATGTTCACATCAACCTTTATGCCTAGTAGCTTCTTGTTCACATCAACCTTGATGCCTAGATGTGTCTTGTTCACATCAACCTTTATGCCTAGAAGTGTCTTGTTCACATCATCCTTGATGTTAGAAGTGTCTTATCTTATTGTAGAATTTTTATTTTGTACATTTTTTCTGTTACTGTGGACACCTCCCTTGGCATGGATATTTTATCAATTATATTTCCAGTGTCACTGATGTTTTCAGATATTTCACCTTTTTCAACTTTTTCCAATTATTCTTGTTAATAATTATTTTTATTTTACTTCTTTCCAAGAACCAATTGGCCAATTTCAACCAAACATAGTATAGTCTAAGTCACATTAATTGTGTCCACTGGTTTTGGCTGATTAGGATAAAATGGTTGAAACTTACCTCTTAATTTAGTTTAGCAGTATTTTAGGTACATGTATTCTGAGTAATTTATCCATGCCCATGTCAAATAAAAATTAATCCATTTTTTTTCTAGATATTTGCACTCAAATTACCTTTACAAGAATTTTACATAGGTAAAGGCAGCCGTCTGTTGAAGATGGAGAGTGGAAGTGAAAAAAAGAGACTGTTTATTGCTCAAAATGAATGTAAAATAAAATCATCTGAAAGTCATGTTTTGGAGCATTCCAACTATTATCGTATTATGTGTATTCATTTTAGTACGTCATATAATACGTTTGGAGTTATTTCCCTTCAAATCACTCTTTTGGCAGGAGTAAAATAATGGTTACCTGCATGACCTGATTTATTAACATCGCATGGCTAACACAGAGATTCCAATAGGCAAAGTTTTTTTTCAAAAACTGAAGTGACCAAACTAAGAAAAAAGTTTGTAGAAAAGATATAGGATATACTTTTTTGTTTTCCTATCTTATGTGACTTAGACTATAGGAAAAATCCTTATGTGAAGCTGTTTTGAGTTTGTGAAGAAAAAGGGCCTACTAATCGGCCAGAAACATAAAAAAAAAATCCTAATCACCAATTGTCAGATTTCTTTCAAATTTGATGCACACAGTTTTTTAAGACAATTTCTACAAAGTTTCAAATGAAATTAAAATCTTGTTATAACCAAACTTTAAGCAGGTGCTTCAAATAACTTAGGTTATGGTTTTATGCAAATGACATATTAACTCAAGTCTTATGAACTTTTGTATACAAAAAAAAAAAAAAAAAAAGTTGTAGGGAATTATCTATGGATCATTGTGGATAAGTTTTGAGGTCATTGGTTGAAAGGTCAAGGTCAAGGTCATAGGCACCTGAGTAAACCAAAAATCAGTTGCCGAGTTGCACAATTGACCAAATTTGCCAAGAGAGCATCTGAAGGCTCCTTGGTCTTCTTGTTAAAAAATTAATTTTTTTCTGGGATTTTATTAGAGTAGAAAAATGATATAGAATCAAGAATGTTACCTGACATAAAAACCATTATCTAGTGGTGCAGTGTTAAAATATAGATAGAAAGTCCCCATACCTAAACATATCTACATATCTATTGTTGAACCTGTATAAAATATAGTTGTAAGTATAGTCTGTAGTTGCATTTGTAAACAAATATATATAAAGAGCCATCTCACTATGTTGCAATTAAAAAATATGTATAGTCAAATGATGCACATAAAATACCGTATTTGGGCTCATTAAGCACCCAGGGTGGGCTCTTAATTGGACCAATTAATACTCAATTTGGCTTAAAACAGTTGATTTTTTATAAGACCGAAAAGTTGATGTTCTGGTAGTTATTACTGAGAACACCAATCAACATAATTCTGTTGCTGGGCTACAGATAAATTGTTAGTTGTTTTTTTGCATGCACATCTTGTAAACCAGTTAGAAAAGATTCTCAGTTATATGTAAAAAGTGGGAGCAGCACTTATAGGAACATGCAGGGTGGTTAATGGGTCAAATACAGTAACAGATACCATGGAACCGGTCTTGAGAGACCACATCATCATCATCCAATGAAATGTCTCTCAAGACAGGTGGTATTCCAAAAGAAGTTTTATATGTAAAGGATTATTTAACCAAGTGGTTTTTAGAATTTGGACTCAAAATGCAGGTGGTCTTTCAAGAGAGTGGTCTCTCAAGATAAGTTTCACTTTTCTCACAAAGAGATGCAACGTATGGTTACACTTGTACATAAGTACATAGGAAGGATCACAGATTGCACTTTTGAATGATTTATAGATACTTAATCGCTACATTGATGACAAGTTTACACACATACACACATACACACACACACAAACACACACACACACACATATATTTTGATAATTGCTCATTGCACTTATAGGAAGTATAGATAGAAAGTTGTAATTTTGGCACAGACACAAAACAATTGTTGTTCGTCAATATTGTTTTTGTCCATCATAAGTCAAGCAGATATGCTTTCTTTTACATGCTGTATTGAAATAACATGCATTCTGTACATCTACTCAGAACTTCATTGTAAACAGTCAAATTTCATCAAGTGATTCTCTTTAAAATTCTCATTTAACAGCAAGTTTCGTTTTGTATGTTGCTGTGTTTATTCATTAAGCAACACTTCGTATATATAATACAAGCGTTTGCAGCTCACAAGATGAACACCATATAACCAAGATGGATCATCAACACTTCATACGGGATAAACACTGGTGTTTTTTGTTTATAAAAAGCTAAGCGGAGTCTAATGTTTTAATGTTGATTATCACGACTGTTGGAATTAAAATTCCGCTGCTGCTCTTGCTTGATGACAGAAATAAAACGTTTTTCTTATCGGGATACACTGCTTTGACGTTCAAATAATGTACTGTTTAACAGCGATAACACAGACTTAATCTAGTTATCAAGAACATGTGAACAGGTGTGATGTGATTAAATCTATAATCTAATTTGTTTTTCTTTCTCAGGCTTTCGTTATATATAATTAATTACTTTATTTTGTTCTTGGCTTAGCATTAATTGTTCTAATTTTTTTTTTTAAATCTTCTCTCACTTACACCATCCATCTCCTGTCTCCTGTCATTAGCCTGTTCTTTTGATTGATTTTATTTCTATTCTTTTTTTGGTGTGATTTTGATTGCATCTATTTCAATTTATTCTAGTAGTGTATAGCTAAAGTACATTGGAATACACTTTGGTATTGGAGTGGGTAAGACTCTGTTCATTTACTGATTAAATTTTAACCCTCGATTAAATATCATAACCAAGGATTAAAATTTAACCTTTGGTTAAATTCTGTTGCTGAATAATTGGTTAAGTTCAACTATGGTTAAATCATAGGTCTATGTAGAAAATACGGAAAGACTTCCTTTTGCAACCCCACTCAAGACCTTTACATGATAACTGTGTTCCTACTTATTCCACCTGTGCACACACTTTCAAGTGGCATCAAGAAGTTTCTTGCCCAAAACTTTTTGTACCCAAGACAAATCCTACCCAATGAAAGACAAATTTTTCCCGTTTACGATTGCTTTTCATTTGGGTATAATTTGTATTGAATCATAACTTCTTTATACCACTTGGAGGTGTTGAGTGTGCAGGTTTATTACCCAAACACACACAATAAAAATGGGGGACATTTTAAAAAAAGTAAAAATCTGTGAAAATGTTTTGAATAATGTCGATAAAATACCATATATCCAGAAATTATTTTATTCCTGTAAAATTATTTCTTCATGTTTTTGATTAATTTTTTAGTTGAGGGTTCAAATTAAATCTGAGTGAAAATACATCTGATTGCATGTGAAAATGTTGCAAATGCAAATATAGGCCACAAAACAACAGAAACAGTCATAACCCATTGACAGGTTGCAATAAAAGGAATGACTGCAACCTGCAGGTTATGATAGCAATAATGAAGACTTATAAAGAAAATTTTTACAAAAGTACAATTCATAATATTTCTGTGTGCTAGTACAGTTTGGAATTCATTGATTTTAATTATTTTACTCCATCTACCTGGATCTTTTACTTTTATTACTCGGAGAGAGAGAGATAGAGACAGACAGACAGACAGACAGACTCACAGACTCACAGACAGACTTACTGACAGACAAACACAGAGACACACACAAACACAGTGTGAAGAGTGAGGTAGTGCAAGCACATATGTGTGTTTTGGTTTATTTTATGTTCATATTGCCTCTGATTGCAAACATTATTCTCCCATAAACAAGTATGGCCAAGTAGACAAAATTGTGCCATTATAGTGTATGTCAATATAAGTAATTAAGATTTCTTGTATTTATTGTCTACTACGTATCTAGATCAAAGATTGGAGGGTTAATTGTTTTTGTTTTTCTGTCCGATTGTCTTTCTGTCTCATTTTTGTTTCTGTCTTACAACTTGCGTCTCTTTCCTTAAACTAAAATACAATTTGGTTCGCTACTTTATACAAACGAGGTCGCAAATAAGTTTGATTATGATCAATACTTGCCAGAATTATGGGACTTAGCTTAGTGCGACTGTCTCTCAAACACATCTTGTTCCGTCATTCGGATTTATTTGTTTCAATGTTCATGTTGTTTTATGTATGGCCTCGGTTTTATTTTTTTGGCTGTTATAGAGGTGTCTGAATTTCTACAAAGAGTTTTGGATCAAATTGTCTCACCGTTGATGTTTGACGCAGCAGAATGGGTGTTGAGAAGGACGGCAGAAGGTTCTTAATATTTCACAGGTGTTGTTAATCTTTATGATTTGGATTAACAAATTAGATCTTTTCAGGTTGATTTCCAAATTTTTACGAGAAGAATAAAGAAGTCACTGTAAAGGTTATCTCATTATGTATGTAGAACTTATAACGGCTTTTATCTAGCATCCGATATTTGTTAATGTAGAATCTATCTCCATGGGAAATATATTTATACATCACTTAATCCGTTTTTATCTAGATTGAATTAATCCGGAGATAAACAGGTAAGAGTTATCAAGTGTAAGAAATATTGCAACATATGTTGTCTGGTAGAAGTGAGTTTTGACTTCCGCTCTTGTGCTTGGCAAAAAGCATGACCCTCTTAAATGTGTGGTCCTCACAGATGCAAGTTTAATTTTAAACTTCCTTTTTGTCAAAGGTTTTATCTCCAGGTTTTCGGTCACAGTTCACGGACTTGTAAGTAGAATGAAATTTGTTAACCAATTTTTTGTGTTTGTTGTTCATTATCAGAATTAGTTGAATTTAGACATATGTTTCGCTTGTCAATAATACACAGTTCCTCATGTAGTGTTGTGTACTGCATCATACAAGTGTTTCTAGTGAGTAGATGTGAAGAGTTTGTCATACTTAATGAGTTCACTATAGTGGCATTGTGATGATTTTGCCACACTGAGTGTTTACTATTATGGCATGGTGATGATTTTGGCACACTGAGAGTTCATTTTGTGGCATTGTGATAATTTTGCCACACTGAGAGTTCATTTTGCGGCATTGTGATGATTTTGCCACACTGAGAGTTCATTTCGCGGCATTGTGATAATTTTGCTACACTGAAAGTTCATAATAGTGGCACTGTGATAATTTTGCCTCACTGAAAGTTCATTATAATGGCATTGTGATAATTTGCCACACTGAGAGTTCACTATAGTGGCATTGTGATTATTTTGCCATACTGAGAGTGCACTTTAGTGGCATTGTGGTTGAAACTACATCTCCTGTGTGTGGAGGGCTTACCTGAGAAAAACTTACAGGTAGGACATTATTTTAACAAAATTAATTTCTTACAGAACTCCAAGCCCTTTTATACAGAGGTGGCCATTATTGCAAGTTTGACTGTAAAATATGAAATTTTAAATCTTCAGAATACAAGATATTAGAATAATACTACATCGTAGAATAGTACATTGTAATTCAAATCTATTTCAGTAATATGTATTTTATGATAACACAAAAAAGACTTCCAAACAAATACAATGTCATATTTCAAAAGTTAAGTAAGGAAATAGAACGACTGTATTCATATTTCAATAACACAAGTCGGTTCGTGGCATGACCCAAGTGTTTAACTGCTTTACTTTTTGGCGTAGGAGTACATGAACATTTTTGAAATCCTTTCCATGACCATGTGTTTGTCAGACAAGTCTTCTCTGAACATATGAATGAATCAATAAAGAATAAAATAACACACATTCATTTCGTATTTCTAATTTAATCTTAAAAGCCATTCAATACCACTATACAACAAAAATCACAGAAAGAAATTGAAAACACAAGACTAGGCCTGCATCTGTAGCATACTGTACATGCCTATATTGTGATAGATGGAGGTCATGTTATGAAAAGAAACACAGGCCACAGAAATGAAAATTCGCTTCATAGTTGCGTTAGGTCTAGTGCAATTTTGTCAAGCATCTCTGATAAACAGCTTGCTTTGCCCTCACCATATATTCCTGTCAGAAACAACTGATCACTCGCATTGTGTGAAATCAGCTCTCATTTCACCTCAAATCCTATAATTGCTAGGCTACTTCCCAGGTCCATCTTGTTTTTCACAACCTGTAATGTCAATGCCGAGCATAAGTAGTGCTCATAGGTTTCTCAGTAAATTGATGGGATACTCTACATTATATAGTTAGACCTATCGTGTTTGCGTTATAAAATATATGATCAGCTGATAAATACAGAAGTATGAATTGACCTACATAACAACATATGGATCTATTGGCTATTAATATTATACTTGTAGGCCTTCACAGATTTTCCATAACAAAGGTGTCGATAATTATATTTTAAACAGTTAAATAAAAGTTTATTTCACAACGTAATCTGCATTTGTCTTGTTTCAATTGATTTCAAGGATTTGCTAGTGGGCTAGCCTATATACTGAAATACTTACAAAACATCAATATGGCATTTCTTAGCTGATTCAACGATTGGTAAAAATGTCAAATACAGTATAATGGCTACCTCCAGTAGTCATGAACAAATATTAGCAGTCACATTCAAACTTTCTGTGGTATATTCCACTGATAAAATATCAGAATTCAAACGAAAATTTGTTGTAAACAATGATCATCTGTTGCTATCCAACTTACACATACATGTAGTAAGCTATCAGCCATTTGCACATGGCCCATTTGTGCAATTCTCTTCTGACACATTTAACCCGCCACTACTAAATGGTCGAATATTAATAATCACGAACTAAATCTGAAAATAAGTATTGAAAATTGTCCATATCACTAGTTTCTTTCAAAATAATATAAAACCAAGAAATTAAACCTTAATTTCATTAAGTATTTGCGATCAGAAAAGCGAACTACTTCTCATGTCAAAACAGCTGTTGAGCTATTACGTCATATTTGCGGGCAAAGTCAATATTCTAGAATGAATTTAGTATCCAGTGGACTAGTTTCACTGAAAAATGGTAATATATATAAATATAAGGATTGTTTTTCATTTTTTGAACATCATTGGGGTATAAAAGCAATAAGTGCTGCACAATGAATTTTTTCCATGAGCAATTGCTTTTATACCCCGATGATGTTCAAAAAATGAAAAACAATCCTTAATTGAACTTGATTTTTATTCTTCATATCCCTATATATTTTTCTTTTTCCCTTTTTTCATATCTGCATATATCTTCATCTACACTTTTTGCCCTAGGAATATTACGCAACTTTTTGCTGTTGGTGCTGTTGGACTCGAGTTTGACATATACTGTAGACATACTTGTCAGTCTTTCGACATGTGGCAGGAGTCATTTATTGACCTCTTATATGCATTAGTGCTATAAAATCTGAACTAGATACGGAGGGGAGATAACTCTTTATGAAGGGGAGATAACTGTTTGGGTGGACAGATTAACCAGTGGTTTAATGTAACAACACTAAGTGACTTTGAAAATAAATGCATATGTAAAGCATCATTATTGATTCTTTTTGCTGTGATATCAGTTGTTTTGATGGTTTAAGTGCAGAACCATGCAATCAAATTGAAATGGGGTTTAACGTTTTAATCTAAGCTTTAGATAATGGTTTCGACCTTTAATGCACTGTATCAATGTTTCTAACATAATCCAGTTGTCAGAATAACTAACCAATTGAAAAGCAGCATTTTATATTTGATGTATGACAAAAAATTAATACATTGAAATACAAAGTGACTGCTTTAATTTATATTCTAAAATAAGAACAGTTAGCCAAGCCTAAAAGTCCAACTCCATGTACATGTAATGATGTTAATGTACCTTTCCTGCCTTGTAGGCCAACTTAATATGATGGTATTATTTATATATGGTATGTACAGCTAGCCCTGCTATAGAGGTCAATACCATATGATGATATTGTTATACATATATAGCTAGCCCTGCTATAGAGGTCAATACCATATGATGATATTGTTATACATATATAGCTAGCACTGCTATAGAGGTCAATACCATATGATTGATATACATGTTATACATATATATGCAAACAGTATGTACAGCCCTGCTATAGAGGTCAATACCATATGATGATATTGTTATAGCTAGCATAGAGGTATATAGCTAGCACTGCTATAGAGGTCAATACCATATGATGATATTGTTATAGGTAGCCCTGCTATATATCATAGCTAGCACTGCTATAGAGGTCAATACCATATGATGATACATTGCTAGCCCATATGTTATACATATATAGCTAGCACTGCTATAGAGGTCAATACCATATGATGATATTGTTATACATATATAGCTAGCACTGCTATAGAGGTCAATACCATATGATGATATTGTTATACATATATAGCTAGCACTGCTATAGAGGTCAATACCATATGATGATATTGTTATACATATATAGTTAGCACTGCTATAGAGGTCAATACCATATGATGATATTGTTATACATATATAGCTAGCACTGCTATAGAGGTCAATACCATATGATGATATTGTTATACATATATAGGTAGCCCTGCTATAGAGGTCAATACCATATGATGATATTGTTATACATATATAGCTAGCACTGCTATAGAGGTCAATACCATATGATGATATTGTTATACATATATAGCTAGCACTGCTATAGAGGTCAATCAACAGTAGTCATATGATGATATTGTCAATACATATATAGCTATACATATCACTGCCTATAGAGGTCAATACCATATGATGATATTGTTATACATATATAGCTAGCACTGCTATAGAGGTCAATACCATATGATGATATTGTTATACATATATAGCTAGCACTGCTATAGAGGTCAATACCATATGATGATATTGTTATACATATATAGCTATGCACATATATAGGTAGCACTGCTATAGAGGTCAATACCATATGATATTGATACATATATGTTATACATTATCATATATATAGCTAGCACTGCTATAGAGGTCAATACCATATGAGTCAATATTGTTATACATATCATATAATGCTAGCACTGTACAGCTAGCCCTATAGAGGTCAATACCATATGATGATATTGTTATACATATATAGGTAGCCCTGCTATAGAGGTCAATACCATATGATGATATTGTTATACAACAGTAGTCAGTATATACAGTAGCCCTGCTATAGAGGTCAATACCCATATGATGATATTGTTATACATATATAGCTAGCCCTGCTCCAGAGGTCAATACCAGTAAATGATGATATTGTATACATATATATAGCTAGCCCTGCTATCATGTAGAGGTCAATATTATGCAACAGTAGTCAGTAAATGTACAGCTAGCAATGCTATAGAGGGTCAGTGAATATACAGCTATGCCTGATAGAGGTCAATTGTTATAGTCATAATATAGGTAGCCCTGCCAGAGGTATAGAGGTAGTCAAAATACCATATGATGATATTGTAACAGTATACATAATATAGGTAGCCCTGCTATAGAGGTCAATACCATATGATGATATTGTTATACATATGTAACATAGCTAGCCCTGCTATAGAGGTCAATACCATATATGATGATATTGTTATAGAGGTCATATAACTGTAGTCAGCTAGCCCTGCTATAGAGGTCAATACCATATGATGATATTGTTATACATATATAGCTAGCCCTGCTATAGAGGTCAATATCATGCAACAGTAGTCAGTAAATGTACAGCTAGCCCTGCTATAGAGGTCAATACCATATGATGATATTGTTATACATATATAGCTAGCCCTGCTATAGAGGTCAATACCATATGATGCTATTGTTATACATATATAGTTAGCCTTGCTATAGAGGTCAATATCATATGATGATATTGTTATACATATATATTTAGCCCTGCTATAGAGGTCAATATCATGCAACAGTAGTCAGTAAATGTACAGCTAGCCCTGCTATAGAGGTCAATACCATATAATGATATTGTTATAAGGTCAATACCATATACAGCTAGCCCTGCTATAGAGGTCAATATCATGTAACAGTAGTCAGTAAATGTATAGCAGCTAGCCTAGCCCTGCTATAGAGGTCAATACCATATGATGATATTGTTATACATATATAGCTAGCCCTGCTATAGAGGTCAATACCATATATACATGTATATTTAGCCTTGCTATAGAGGTCAATATCATATGATGATATTGTTATACATATATAGGTAGCCCTGCTATAGAGGTCAATATCATGCAACAGTAGTCAGTAAATGTACAGCTAGCCCTGCTATAGAGGTCAATACCATATAATGATATTGTTATACATATACAGCTAGCCCTGCTATAGAGGTCAATACCATATGATGATATTGTTATACATATACAGCTAGCCCTGCTATAGAGGTCAATATCATGTAACAGTAGTCAGTAAATGTACAGCTAGCCCTGCTATAGAGGTCATTACCATATGATGATATTGTTATACATATATAGCTAGCCCTGCTATAGAGGTCAATACCATATGATGATATTGTTATACATATATAGCTAGCCCTGCTATAGAGGTCAATACCATATGATGATATTGTTATACATATATAGCTAGCCCTGCTATAGAGGTCAATATTATGCAACAGTAGTCAGTAAATGTACAGCTAGCCCTGCTATAGAGGTCAATACCATATAATGATATTGTTATACATATCTACCTAGCCCTGCTATAGAGGTCAATACCATATGATGATATTGTTATACATATATAGCTAGCCCTGCTATGTAGGTCAATACCATATAATTGTATTATTATACATATACAGCTAGCCCTGCTATAGAGGTCAATACCATATGATGATATTGTTATACATATATAGCTAGCCCTGCTATAGAGGTCAATATTATGCAACAGTAGTCAATAAATGTACAGCTAGCCCTGCTATAGAGGTCAATATCATATAATGATATTGTTATACATATGTACAGCTAGCCCTGCTATAGAGGTCAATACCATATGATGATATTGTTATACATATATAGCTAGCCCTGCTATATAGGTCAATACCATATAATTGTATTATTATACATATACAGCTAGCCCTGCTATAGAGGTCAATATCATGTAACAGTAGTCAGTAAATATACAGCTAGCCCTGCTATAGAGGTCAATACCATATGCTGATATTGTTATACATATATAGCTAGCCATGCTCCAGAGGTCAATATCATGTAACAGTAGTCAGTAAATATACAGCTAGCCCTGCTCCAGAGGTCAATATCATGTAACAGTAGTCAGTAAATATACAGCTAGCCCTGCTCCAGAGGTCAATATCATGTAACAGTAGTCAGTAAATATACAGCTAGCCCTGCTTTAGAGGTCAATATCATGTAACAGTAGTCAGTAAATATACAGCTAGCCCTGCTCCAGAGGTCAATATCATGTAACAGTAGTCAGTGAATATACAGCTAGCCCTGCTTTAGAGGTCAATATCATGTAACAGTAGTCAATAAATATACAGCTAGCCCTGTTCCAGAGGTCAATATTATGGAAGAGTAGTCAGTAAATATACCCTGCTAGCCCTAGTCTTATAGCTAGGTCAATATCATGTGTAACAGTAGTCAGTAAATATACAGCTAGCCCTGCTTCAGAGGTCAATATAAATCAGTATCAGTAAATATACATCTAACAGTAGTCAGTAATAAAATTTGTATATACAGAATCTGTGTTTTAGGCCTATCATATGTATCTATGCTATAGTTTTGAGGTCAATGCACCATATAATTATGATATTTTGTTATATATATACAGCTAGTCCTTGTTATAGATGGTAAGAAATAGAATTTAATAGGCCTTATATACATGTAACTGTAGTCAGTAAATGTACAGCTAGCCCTGCTATAGAGGTCAATACCATATGATGATATTGTTATACATATACAGCTAGCCCTGCTATAGAGGTCAATATCATGCAACAGTAGTCAGTACCAATGATGTTGTTACAGCTAGCCCTGCTATAGAGGTCAATACCATATGATGATATTGGTTATACATATATAGCTAGCCCTGCTATAGAGGTCAATACCATAATAATGATATTGCTATAGTTAATACATGTATATTTAGCCTAGCCCTGCTATAGAGGTCAATATCATATGATGATATTGTTATACATGTATATTTAGCCCTGCTATAGAGGTCAATATCATGCAACAGTAGTCAGTAAATGTACAGCTAGCCCTGCTATAGAGGTCAATACCATATAATGATATTGTTATACATGTATATTTAGCCTTGCTACAGAGGTCAATACCATATAATGATATTGTTATACATGTATATTTTGCCCTGCTGTAGAGGTCAATATCATGCAACAGTAGTCAGTAAATGTAGAGCTAGCCCTGCTATAGAGGTCAATACCATATAATGATATTGTTATACGTATAGAGTCAGTAAATAGCCCTGCCCTGGCTATAGAGGTCAATATCATGTAACAGTAGTCAGTAATGTACAGCTAGCCCTGCTATAGAGGTCAATACCATATGATGATATTGTTATACATATATAGGTAGCCCTGCTATAGAGGTCAATACCATATGATGATATTGTTATACATATATAGGTAGCCCTGCTATAGAGGTCAATACCATATGATGATATTGTTATACATATATAGGTAGCCCTGCTATAGAGGTCAATATCATGTAACAGTAGTCAGTAAATGTACAGCTAGCCCTGCTATAGAGGTCAATACCATATAATGATATTGTTATACATATCCACCTAGCCCTGCTATAGAGGTCAATACCATATAATGATATTGTTATACATATCTACTTAGCCCTGCTATAGAGGTCAATACCATATGATGATATTGTTATACATGCTATAGCAATATCATAGCCCAGTAGCTATGTAGGTGCTATATAGGTCAATACCATATAATTGTATTATTATACATATACAGCTAGCCCTGCTATAGAGGTCAATACCATATGATGATATTGTTAAACATATACAGCTAGCCCTGCTATGGAGGTCAATATCATGTAACAGTAGTCAGTAAATGTACAGCTAGCCCTGCTATAGAGGTCAATACCATATGATGATATTGTTATACATATATAGCTAGCCCTGCTATAGAGGTCAATACCATATGATGATGTTGTTATACATATATAGCTAGCCCTGCTATAGAGGTCAATACCATATAATGATATTGTTATACATGTATATTTAGCCTTGCTATAGAGGTCAATACCATATGATGATATTGTTATACATATATAGCTAGCCCTGCTATAGAGGTCAATATTATGCAACAGTAGTCAGTAAATGTACAGCTAGCCCTGCTATAGAGGTCAATACCATATAATGATATTGTTATACATATTTACAGCTAGCCCTGCTATAGAGGTCAATACCATATAATGATATTGTTATATATATACAGCTAGCCCTGCTATATAGGTCAATACCATATGATGATATTGTTATATACATATTGTATTATTATACATATACAGCTAGCCCTGCTATAGAGGTCAATATAATGTAACAGTAGTCAGTAAATATACAGCTAGCCCTGCTATTGAGGTCAATATCATGTAACAGTAGTCAGTAAATGTACAGCTAGCCCTGCTATAGAGGTCAATACCATATGATGATATTGTTATACATATATAGGTAGCCATGCTCCAGAGGTCAATATCATGTAACAGTAGTCAGTAAATATACAGCTAGCCCTGCTTTAGAGGTCAATATCATGTAACAGTAGTCAGTAAATATACAGCTAGCCATGCTCCAGAGGTCAATATCATGTAACAGTAGTCAGTAAATATACAGCTAGCCCTGCTCCAGAGGTCAATATCATGTAACAGTAGTCAGTGAATATACAGCTAGCCCTGCTTTAGAGGTCAATATCATGTAACAGTAGTCAGTAAATATACAGCTAGCCCAGCTCCAGAGGTCAATATCATGGAACAGTAGTCAGTAAATATACAGCTAGCCCAGGTCCAGAGGTCAATATCATGTAACAGTAGTCAGTGAATATACAGCTAGCCCTGCTTTAGAGGTCAATATCATGTAACAGTAGTCAGTAAATATACAGCTAGCCCTTCTCCAGAGGTCAATATCATGTAACAGTAGTCAGTAAATATACAGCTAGCCCTGCTTTAGAGGTCCATGCATATAACAGTATTCAGTAAATATACATCTACCCCTGCTTTAGAGACTAAAACCATATAATGTTATTCCATAAACATATCAGTTTTGAGAATCTGTGTTTTAATTGTTGTTCAGTACCTATGACATTTGCTATCATATGTATCTATGCATATATATAATCAAATATCAGTTTTGCCAGAAGATCAGTAATGCAATGATTCGTGCATGCAACTTAAATGTCCAGGGATAAAGAAAAGTGAAAAAATTATGAAATGAAACTTTTGAAAAAGAAAAAAAAATAGTCAGCTTCAAGCCTATCTAATGCTGTTGTTATTTCTTTTATATTATGGTGTTTAAGAAATAGAATTTAATAGGCCTATATACATGTACAGTGCTAGGCCTTCAAGACAGGAAATACAACAAGATTTATTTTTTAAAAAATCTGATATTTAGGAGGTATGCAATTTTTATTTGCTAAAATGATTATATATGTATGATACATAAATTTTAAAATTCATCTAATTTTTCCTGTTGTGTGCACATATTCCTGTGTCAAAGGCAACCAACCAAAAAGGTTTTAGAAACATATGTGACAAGTGAAACTTACAGCAGTGACTGGGTCTCAAGGTTGTAGGTATCATGTTGATGGTAAATCTTAAGTAGCATCTTATTACCACAGGTAGCATCTTGTAGGTGATGAAATCCTAATGCAGCTGGAGCCTGAAATAAAATTTTAATCATTAGATGTTGCCTGCCTGCCCAAAATGCTGCCTCCCTAATTATGTTTTTCACATTTTTGTATCCAGATATTTTTTAGGGGGAGGGGGGATCTAGTTTCATCAACCGATCTTTGTTTACCTGTGTCTTAGAGATATTGTTTACATGCTTGAATCATAAACTTGAAACTCCTTCCTAGACCAGATGAACAAATAATATTCATGTATATATGAATACATATATCAATCTCTCTTCTTCACATTAACTGTATACCCCAGAATTTACTTTGTTTTTAAAATGTACACAGAGAATCAGGCAAATATTAATGTATACCTTATTTGATTTGTGTGATTTCCTTTTTTTGAAAAAAGAAAGAATTTGCCTACCTTCCTACCCACACCTACATGTAGTAGGTATGGACAGGCAACATCAAACAAACAATTTTTATGCCCCTGGCCTGAAAGGTCCACTGGGGGCATATAGTGTTTGGACGTCCATCTGTCTGTGTGTCAGTTGGTCTGTTTGGACGTCCATAATTTTGTCCTGCTTACATATAAAGTGCAATATTTCAAGGCTGGATTGTGATACCTTAACCGATCTTGGACTGTAAGATCATCTAAGATTCGCTCACAGTACACTGTCATCACATGGTAATAACAGGATTATCTCCCTTTTATATAGGTGGTGAAACGGACACATGAACAATGCTTGGAAAATGTTATATTTGGAGGAAATATTTACAAACAACAGCATTAAAGATCTAAAATCATAGCATTATAGGTAAGTGAACTATACAGTTGTCAGGTATATCTGACATTTGTTTATATTTGCTTAGCACAGACATGTTGGACTGTTTAAGAAATATCATGGATGTTTTTATGGTATTTACAAAGAGATAAACTCTATCCTTTTTTGTTTTAGATTCAGAGGCAGTAAATGTTTCATCTCATGCTCTGTCATACTTACAGAAATGTTTATTTCACATCTATTTCATGTTTATTTCACTTCTATTTCATGTTTATTTAACTTCTTTTTCATGTTTATTTCATATCTATTTCATGTTTATCGATAACTATGATACCTAGCAATCAACAACAGCAGTGTACATTAGCTTACATTTTTGGCTCACCTCTATGATGTTGAAGGGGCAGGGATGAGGGTGGTGGGGAGTTATAATTGTACTATATAACCTTGTGACGGTGTTAGTTGCCAGTTTAGAAGATTGGTTGAGGTCAGGTTTATCTGCTATTACTGTTCATATATAAACTAAACTCGTATGGTACAGTGGAACCTGTCTTGTGAGACCACTTATAATAAACCACCTGTCTTTTAAGACCACATTTTGAAAATCATTTAGTTAAATAACTGAAAAATAATTCCTTTGAGAGACCACCTGTCTTGAGAGACCATATTTCAGTGGCAGATAGGGTGGTCTCTAAAGGCAGGTTCAATTTTGTATACATCTTAAGATTTTCATTCCCCGGCCTGAAAGGTCCTTGGAGGGCATCTAGTGTTTGGACTGTCTGTCCATAATTCCATCCCACTTACATATAAAGTGTAATATTTCAAGTTTGGATTGTGATACAATAACCAAACTTAGACTGTAAGGTCATTTAAGAGTTGCTCACACTACACTGACATCACATGTCCCTGGGGGTTGGATGGGGTGGGGTCAAAATGTAGGACATTGCATGTCTATGTGTCTGTCCATAATTCCATCACTTTTCACAAACATATCTTGATAACAAATGCTTCTCTTCAGATGCTGGATAAGTTTTGTAATTCCATTTCTTTTTTTTCTCTCTCTCAAAAAATTACTGCTTTCAGTGCTGATGTTAAGAGGATTGGTTGAAGTTAGGTTAATTAGCGGTTATTGTCAGATTAATTGGGGACATGTAAAAAAGAATATATATTATTTAGAGGTGAGCTTTGAAAATCTTTTATTACTTTGAAAAATCTAGTTAAAGAAGACTCTCTTAATTATATGCCTTAGCTTCAATTGTTTTCATCTTAGGCAAAATGATCTCATGATTTATGGATTCAAACTTTACTGAACCTTATTTTACAGGGAATATATCTTGTGTTATCAGTTCCCTTGTGGGTAGGGAGCTTTACAATGTAGGTTGGGGACTTTACAATATGGTGTGGGGGCTTTACAATGTAGGTTGCGGGTTTTACAATGTGGGGTGGGGGCTTTACAATGTGGGATGGGGGCTTTACAATGTAGGTTTGTCTACATTCAAATGTCTGTCTGTCAGTCTACCTATTCATGTTTAGGTTAAACGTTTTCTAATTGTTCAATATTCACTTAACTCCTTCACCCCTACAAACACATTTGGGCTGGTCTAAGTCATTGATATACAGAAGAGTCCATTTTTTTTCAGGGGTTAATGTGTCAAATATGGTTTCACAGGTAGGGAGGGGTACATGTACGGACTACCATTTCATCAAATTCTCTCAGAATGTTGGTTTTTGTTTATACATGTTAAAATAAAAAAATGATATTGTTTGTTAAAGTTGTTATCATATTTCTGTTGGATCATAAGAAATGGATTAAAGTGAACATGGTGGATATCTGTCGACATGTTGAGTGTTGTTCTGGGTAGTAATGATAAATCTCTATCATCTGTGTGATAACCTGCCTGTAGCATAAACTGTAAGATGATACACAATTCATTATTACTTAAGCAGGAGTGCATCAGTGTATTGGTCTAAAAATAAACCAAAATTTGTAATTTGATCCTATAGGATTCATCTTTTTTTTGTGAGGGAAAAATAATAGAGAAAGTCTGATATAATGGAGTGTATCAGTGGAAGGCCTGAACCTTGTGATAGTTTATGACAAACCATGAACATGCGTGATGGTTTGTGACAAACCTTGAAACTGTGTGGTTTGTGACAAAACTTGAAAATATGTGATGGTTTAAAACAATCTTTGAAAATGTGTGATGGTTTGTAATAAACCTTGAAAAAGTGTGATGTTTTCTGACAAATTTGTGATGGTTTGTGACAAACCTTGAAAATGTGTAATGTTTTGTGACAAATGCTGAAAATGTACTGGTATGTCACATGCACACACGCACGCCCACCCACACACATGTGCACACACACACAAATATATATATTTAATGGGTAATGGGGCATAAGCTGTGTTTTTTTTATAAACTTTTATTTTCCTTTTATATTATATATATATATATATATGTATATATATATATATATATATATATATATATATTATATATATATATATATATATATATATATGATAACAAAAAGAAATATACACAGATATAAAAATTCTTAAATCCCTTGTAAAAATAGCTTGAGAAACCCAGGTTTGGCACTTTTTCACTTGCAAGTGATTAACTCAACTTTACTATTTACCACACTGGACTGAACCTTATTTTCACAAATTATTTAGGAATATAAGATTATAATGCCTGTATATAGCTCATATTTTTATTGTACATCAAGCACAAGTAGTAACAGTAAAAAAAAAAATTGAAATAACTTTTTAGTAAACACAGCTGATGCACCTTTAACTTTGTAAAATGATCATAGACATGCAGTAACAAATTAACTGGAATATTTTCAGGAAATAAGATATGGATATATAATCAAAACAAAAAAACCTTTGGTTTGCTCAAAATAAGTAACCACTCAGTTTTTGGTGGAAGACCGTTTCATCCTTATCATTTACCAAGCAACTGTACTGATATAGTTAATTAGTTTGTTTTCTGTTTAACACTTTAATTTATAACATGAATTTACCCTCCTAAATAAACAAACACCTGTGATATATGTTAATTGAGTAATAGATTTGATAGTCAGTTTGTATAAGTGTTTTAAGAGTTATGTATCAAAACAATGATTGCCTTCAAATCATAATAATGGTACCTAAGATATCTATCTCTGAGCCAATAAAATTTGATTTCCACCAACATTGGGGAAATCGTAATAACAAGTTGTCAGTCCCAGGAGAACGAGAGCCTACGTCAGTGAAAACGTTAGGTTGAGAAGGTTTTATCAATCTCATTTTAAAATGATTATAAAAATACTGATAACATGGAATATATTTATTTATGATATATGTAATGTTTTAAGTTATCAAGTTTCATTTTACAGACAGATAATAGGGTTACTTGATGATAATTCTGTACCAAAAGGATATCGATCAATGTAGCTGGGACAATAATCGTAACTTTCCTTTCAGCTGATAACGGAGAGAGAGAGAGAGAGAGAAAGTTATAACATCAACATTGTCAGGTTTCATGTCATATTTGTTTTTTATATTGACCCAGAGGGTACCAAATTCTGGAATTAATTTTGGAACTTTAGAAATATGACATTGATGATATGTATTTTGATTCTGTAATGCGGTAAGCATGCCTGACTCCTCGTCCTGTGTTATCTATCTTTAACTTTTCCATTTAAATGACTTCTTCCCAAGAACCACTGGACAGATCTAGATTTCAACCAAATTTGGCCTATGACGTTATGAAGAGAGTGTAGTGTTGGAACCTTTACTCCTAAGAGTTATGTAGAAAGTCAAGTATTGGAGCCTGGTTTACTCTATTGGGGTTATATAGAATCAGTCCAGCACTGGAACCTGGGTTACTCCTATGAAGTTTTGTAAACATTAAAATGTTTGAGCCTGGTTTACACCTGTGGGATTATGTGAAACGTCAGGTATTGGAGCAGGGGTTTATTCCTATGGAGTTATGTAGAAAGTCAAGTGTTGGAACCTGGTTTACTCCAATAAAGTTATGTAGAAAGTCAGGTGTTAAAGCTTGGTTTATTCATATGAACTTATGTAGAAAACTTAGTGTTTGAACCTGGTTTACTTCTATTAAGTTATGTAGAAAGTCAGGTTTGGAGCCTGGTTTACTCTTTTGGGGTTATGTAAAAAACTTAGTGTTGGAGTCCTTGCAACTACAGAAAATAAAATGTCCTTGATCCTACAGAAGTTTTTATTATTCAAAAAATAATCATCTTTGTTATACCTTGATATCTGTATAATCAAGAAAAACTGGATGTTTTTGAAAGTATAAGCAGAATCAATATTCTGGTAGTAATTTTAACCAGTTTTATGTGTAATTTAAAAAAAAAAGATTGCTAAAACCTAAGTGATATATTTTTCGACTCTCATTCATGCCACCACCAGTGATTGAGGGTGACCTTGGGGCCTGATTTTTCTTTTGAATATGTTAAATAAAACAGACGTTCAGGTATTTTGCACATAATTAATTGCCTTTGTTTAAAATTTGATACTTGAAAAAATAATTAAATGGTAATATACATGTATATATAGGATCAATAGTATACAAAATCTCATTGGTTTTTATCTCAAAGGGAATCTAATTTCGGATGATTAATTCTTCGGGAAAATCTTATGAAATCTGATGGAAACTACTGGTGCAAAATTTATGCCGTAATTATTTCCTATTGTTTAAAGATCAAATACGAGTAAAGGGAGCTAAATATAATCAAAGAAAATCGGTGTTCCTTACATGTCAGGACTTTGCATTGTTGTACAGATGCAGGAAATAACGTTCCATTACATTAGGAGACTAAAGATGAATCACGAATGCTTATTGTCTGAAATAAAAACGGGATCTAAAACCCTTTTGTTATGATGAAGAGAAAAAAATCAAAGTGATTGCGCATATCCTGATTTTCTCTTCATGTCTGGTACATTGCATGTAACATTAAAAATATCTGATGAAAGTCTTTTGTGGTGAGATAACCTAATGGTCATATACAAGAAAAAGAATGCAAGTAAGAAAGAAAGAAACTGCCCAGTGTTTATCATGTTATGTACACTTCAGTAATATTTATATGTTGTGCTTGTTTAAAGTTTTCTTGTAAATGAAATTATATTTCAACATTTCTAATATGTCAAAAATCTGGGCTTTCCCAGTCTAAACACTTACAGAAGCTATCCCCTAGCTCAGATATTGTGAAACCTCAAAGAAAATTAAAGATTATATAAAAGGTCAATACCATAAAATTGAGCTTAATCTTTTCTTTGGAAAGCACAGATTGGTAGACATATTTCTGAGAGAAATCAAGATCAATGAACATTTTTAAGGTTATGTTTACTGTTCTCTCAGGAAAATACAGGTAGAAATATATTTCTCTAGAACTACATTTGTATGAAGATAAAAAAAATCAACTTCTTCAAGGTCACATCAATATTTTGAGTTGAGTTCAGGGTGAAAATCAAGTTTATAAGATTATGATGCCATTTGAATTATGGGTGCCACACTTAATAAATTTTAGGTCACCTGAGTCCCCCAGGTGATATATGCCACTAGTCTTCCTCCATCATTGTCCATTGTCCCTAAACAATGGAACATTTTTAACATCTCCTTGAAAAACAACTCTGCCAATTGTCTTCAGATTTTGTAAGAAGCTTCATTGGGGTACAGGGAAGACAAATTGTGAATTTTGTGATCCTGGCACCCCCTGAGGCCTTTGGGTGGAACTAGTATTGCCAAAAATAGCCTAAACTTTAAAAATCTTCTTCCCTTCTCTTGTAGATCAAGGATAAAAATTGAATACTTGGCTAGTTTTGTTAGACGATGGCAGATAGGTCTTTTAAAATCCTGGAGGTGAAAAACTGTGTATGACGTAAAAAGACATCTTCTGCAAATAATTTAGCAAACTTTTTCACACGGTCATTTTTGGTTGCAGCAATATGCCAATCCTCTTCGACAGTTTTCAAGAGACAATGAGTAGTTTTCTCAGTAAGTACCCAGTTCTGGCCAATGTGACTCTCCCTCCTGGTTTGGTTGACGACCTTGAAATGGGAATAAATTGAGAAATATTTGAAGCCTTTGAAATTTTGATTGCTGACAGATTACAGATTTATGAGCTCATCTGACAAATTTATTTGCATGTTTAAAATAAACAACTGTCACTCTACCAGCTTGTCGCACTTTTGATCAAATTACGTCTGAAGAATCCCCATATCAGTGTCGGCCATTTGCTCCAGTCTCATGCATTTGTGATATAATTTTATTCAGATTTGATGAAGCAAGTACACTTTTACACATCATACCATGCTGCAAAGAATATTGCATGTAGACTATTAAGACATACCAATTTTTCAAAATATTAGGACATGAATGATTTCATCCTATAGGAATACATATGCATGGCTTTGTCCTTGAAAGTGATTTGTTATATTTGTTGTTATTGTTTTAACTTATCAACCCTTGAAGTCACATTTGGATCTGCTCATTTAAAAGAATGGCTAAGTCCACTATCAGAATTCAGGGATGAATGATCTAGAATAAAACGTTTATAATAATTTTGTATGCAATATGAATTTGTTCACTCCAAAATTATGACATTAGACCATACCTATTCATTAATTTGGACCAGTTTTAATGTGATTACAGGAATTGATGAGTTAAATCCCTCAAAGATTTTTTTCATATCCCCTTGCAAATGAAGTTTTGAGGGGATATAGGATTAGGCTCATGGTCGTATATACGTACATAGATATGTTATACTTTCCTTGTTAGCACTTTAACAATTTTATTAATTCTCAACGGAATTTCATGAAACTTGATACTAGGATTTACTATGGTAATATCTCAGACGTGTTTGCATTTTGTAACCCGTACCCCCTTATTTACAGAATTATTGCTGTTTGTTTATTTCATTGACATATTTCTGTCAGTGCTCTATCAAGTTTATTTCTCAACAGAATTTCACGAAACTTGATACAAGGGTTTACTATGGTAACATCTCAGACGAGTTTATGTTTTGTAACCCATGCCCCCTTATTTACAGAATTATTGCCCTTGTTTATTTCATTGACATATTTCTGTCAGTGCTCTATCAAGTTTATTTCTCAACAGAATTTCACAAAACTTGATACAAGGATTTACTATGGTAATATCTCAGACGAGTTTGTGTTTTGTAACCCATGCCCCCTTATTTACAGAAAAATTGCCCTTTGTTTATTTCATATTTTTCTGTCAGTGCTCTATCAAGTTTATTTCTCAACAGAATTTCACAAAACTTGATAGGGTTTACTATGGTAACATCTCATAGGTTGTGTTTTGTCCCATGCCCCCTTATTTACAAGTTGCCCTCTGTTTATTTCATTCATATTTTTCTGTCAGTTCTATCAAGTTTGATTTCTCAACAGAATTTCACAAAACTTGATACAAGGATTTAACATATCTTAGATGAATTTGTGTTTTGTAACCCGTGCTCCTTTATTTACAGAATTATTGCTCATTATTTCAGAAATATTATTGTCAGCCTATAAGTATTATATTTACATTACAAGGGGATTAGTATCACTTTGATCTTGTTCATATGCCAACTACATTTGAAAGTCACAAGTTAAAAAATCCCAAAATCAAAATTAATTTCAAAATAATTCTTTTATCTAGCAGCACTGGCTGTTAACTAGCAGCACTGGCTGTTAACTAGCAGCACTGCCTGTTGGCTAGCAGCACTGGCTGTTAACTAGCAGCACTGGCTGTTAACTAGCAGCACTGGCTGTTACCTAGCAGCACTGCCTGTTGACTAGCAGCACTGCCTGTTGACTAGCAGCACTGGCTGTTAACTAGCAGCACTGGCTGTTGATTAGCAGTACTGGCTGTTGACTAGCACTGCCTGTTGACTAGCAGCACTGGCTGTTTACTAGCAGCACTGCCTGTTGACTAGCAGCACTACCTGTTGACTAGCAGCACTGCCTGTTGACTAG
Source organism: Atrina japonica (assembly GCA_030159075.1). Lineage (NCBI taxonomy): Eukaryota > Metazoa > Mollusca > Bivalvia > Pterioida > Pinnidae > Atrina > Atrina japonica. The sequence goes on from BROG01000289.1 coordinate 704,284, forward strand.
CAGCACTGCCTGTTGACTAGCAGCACTGCCTGTAGACCAAATCTTGTTTTGATCTTCATTTTAAATGTGCTTACAAATTCAATCACATCAAATTTCATAATGGAGCCACACCCATGACTTTGATAATGGAAATGATCTTCAGCCCGAGTGTTACTTAATGATAACAATACTTTTGTACAAAGATTTTAAGGTTTATGTAATAATCTTTCAACAAAGTGTATTAAATGGTTTTATTTATAAACCAATATGTCATCATTTTCCAATCAATTCATTTACATTTCATACCTGCTTATCTTACTAGGAGTATGTACTCTGTGACCTTTTCATGTTACATTTTTGTGTGAACTAAGGTAGAGTGTTTTAATCTGCTAGTACTGGTTCAGTTTCCTGGATCTTATTTGTTCAGTAGAAGAAACTCTAATCTGTTTTTATCTTTAGAACATAGCCTAGTTCTCCAGTCAGTGATTGGACAATATTCTGTATCATATAACCTAATTGTTCCATCAATGATTGGACAGTCATCTGTGTTATATAACCTAATTTTTCAGTTAATGATTGGATGATCATCTGTATCACATAACCCAATTTAATCCAATCATATTCACTGTTACAATAATGATAATACCTATCATAGTTATTGCTAGTATTTATAGATGAATAACAAGAATTTTATGTAAAATGTTACAAGATCTTAGACACTTAGGTCTTGTTGTTTGAGCACTTGAGTCTTTAAGATAACTTCACAATAATGTAGTAGTTCTTCTGTCAGGAACATGACATAGTTTAATAACTATGTCATGTTCCTGACAGAAGAACTTTTACACATAAGTGCAGTGATTTTCATTTGCCAAGGTGCTACACTTGCTCACCCCTTATTTATCCCAGGATCACAGAAATGATGATTTATCTTGTAGTTCTTCAGTATTTGTATTTATCAAATACATATTAATCAATTTCAGCGAGAATGCCAAGAGGTATTGGGCCATAAGTCTCCATCAAACATATCTCTTGATATACTTTTGATAGCTGATGAACATTCTTGGCATGTGTCTCATTGACACCATGCCTAGATTGACATGGAGTCTCCAAATTTTTATAATATATATCCTTCACTTAAAGATGTGTGCAATGATAGAGTACTGTTTATTTGTGTTTTTTTCCTCTCTCCTACACAAATTCTGTGTGGCCATTTTATTTATATATTCTATACGTCAGAAAAATACCCTTCTGAGACTTTTGTTAAATAATTGTTTGGATGTGCACTGCCTTTAGGATTACATTGGCTAGACTGGAAGGTAAGTTTTGATTTTCTTATTTTTCTTATCAGTTCATCTTATCTTAGGGCTCAAATAAGCTAATTTTGATCACAAATTGGTCAGTCATCCATCATGAACTTTTCACATTTCTGACTTTTCTAAAACCACTTCAGAGATTTTGATGAAAATTTACAGGAAGCAAGTGCTCAAGGTCCTTGACCAAGTTTGTATTTGTCAGTCTGATAGCTCAGGCTTGGATCCAGTGTTGGGGAAAATAGGTCCCGGAGAGTATCTATCTTTTAAAAATCTTCTCACCAAGAACTGATGCATAAATTAAAAAACTAACTGCATCTGAGTAATACATGAAAGTGTGATTCAAGTTTGTGTTTTTTTCATAGAAATTTGAAGAGTACTTTTTGATGCAGTTTTGTTTTTTGCTTCTTTTCAATCTTTCTTATGAATTATTTAAGTTATGATAATCCAACAGCAATGTCAATATCATATATGAATGTACTTTTCATTAACATCTAGCCATAATATTTAGGCAGTGATAGTAACCCATCAAAATTCAGCTTTTGTCTCATGTTGTAATTGCTTGTTACCTAAACCTTATCCTAATTATAGTTTAGTGAATATTGTATAAATATACTCAGAAAGTTTCACGCGTGGCCATTTTCACCCTTTTACAACAGAAAACATATTTACCATTCTTTTGCCCTAAATTACCATTGTCTCAAGGATGTTTTGAATATCCATGCTCCAATTATTTAGCTTGGAATTTTCGCCCTCATTTTTAATTTGCCCTCTTATATAAGGGTGAAAATAGCAAATATTAAATGGCATATAATAAATGAATTTGTTATTTCTACAAGGAAAATACAATGCTCCATCAACCCCCTGAAGCAGAATTCACCTTGGTCTTGGGCCCTTCGTAGATAAATAATTGTATTCACTTAGAAGAAGTCAATTATGATACACTGTGTTTTTTTATATCTGATAACATAATGGTTATATTTGTATTAATTGTTTATGGTTTATATGTATCGGCATGAAACACACATGCTTTTATCAGGCACACTTTGGCTGGAAATCAAATTACCGAATTCTTTCCATTTAGTAGTTTTCAGCTTTTGCGGAATTCTGCTTGTGACGTTTCTGTGGAATCTTGTCCTATGACGTCTAAGATCTACGGAACTTGCTCATAATAAACATCTTGTCCAAGGTTAGATATCGGGGGAACATGCTTGTAATTAATATTGGTAGCTATTTGGCTGTTTTTATTTTCATTCACAATGTGTTCAGTATCAGGAGTGTTGAAATTTGTGTAATGTGATATTACTAGATACATACATATATACATATATATGAAGTGATAAGATAAAAAGTAATCAAAGATTTTGTTTTTGTATCTGACATAATGTCCTTGTAAAACATACAAAAAGTGTGATAAGAAATATGCAGACCTTGTTTCAAGTGAATAAGCGTTCAGATGTACTTGTAAGATATTTATTTGGAATTAAAGGTCAACAGAATAATATTTACTTCTCTAGGTCTGTCTTATTTAATGTAGGTCTTTCATAGTTAATATAGGCCTGTCATAGTTCATGTAAGCCTGTCATAATTAATGTAGGTCTGTCATAGATAATATAGGCCTGTCATAATTAATAATATAGGTCTGTGATAGTTAATATAGATACATCACAGTTAATGTAGATCTGTCATACTTAATGTAGGTCTGTCATAGTTAATCTAGGTCTGTCATAGTTAATATAGGTCTGCCATAGTAAATATAGGTCTGTCATAGTTAATATAGGTCTGTCATAGTTAATGTAGATCTGTCATAGTTATTTAGGTCTGTCATAGTTAATGTAGGTCTGTCATAGTTAATCTAGGTCTGTCATAGTTAATCTAGGTCTGCCATAGTTAATATAGGTCTGTCATAGTTAATATAGGTCTGCCATAGTTAATATAGGTCTGTCATAGTTAATATAGGTCTGTCATAGTTAATGTAGATCTGTCATAGTTATTTAGGTCTGTCATAGTTAATGTAGGTCTGTCATAGTTAATATAGGTCTGTCATAGTTAATTTAGGTCTGCCATAGTTAATATAGGTCTGTCATAGTTAATATAGGTCTGTCATAGTTAATATAGGTCTGTCATAGTTAATGTAGATCTGTCATAGTTATTTAGGTCTGTCATAATTAATGTCTGTCATAGTTATTGTGTGTATCATAGTTAATGTAGGTCTGTCATATTCAATATAGGCCTGTCATAGTTATTGTAGGTCTGTCATAGCTAATATGTCTCATAGTTAATGTGTATGTCAGAGTTAATATAGGTCTGTCATATTCAATATAGGCCTGTCATAGTTAATGTAGGTCTGTCATAGTCAATGTAGGCCTGTCATAGTCAATGCAGGCCTGTCATAGTCAATGTAGGCCTGTCATAGTTAATGTAGGTCTGTCATAGTCAATGTAGGCCTGTCATAGTCAATGTAGGTCTGTCATAGTTAATGTAGGTCTGTCATAGTCAATGTAGGTCTGTCATAGTCAATGCAGGCCTGTCATAGTCAATGCAGGCCTGTCATAGTCAATGTAGGCCTGTCATAGTTAATGTAGGTCTGTCATAGTCAATGTAGGCCTGTCATAGTCAATGTAGGTCTGTCATAGTTAATGTAGGTCTGTCATAGTCAATGTAGGTCTGTCATAGTCAATGCAGGCCTGTCATAAGTATTGTAGGTCTGTTACAGTAAATGGTGCAAAGTGAAAGTCACATGTCTTTTGGACGAGACTTAAAGCCAAGGTCCCCTGTTGCAGAAGATGTGGCACATAAAAGAACTCATGGCATTGGCATCAGTCCACAGACCAAAATTTGTGGCACTTCACCTAAAACTGGTGGCATCTCCATATTAGTGAAAAATTCTTGGCAGGATGTAAAACAGTGCTTAACTCATCAACCCCTGAAAAGTAATGGACTCCTCTGTAAATCAATGACTTAGACCAGTCCAAATGTGTCTTTAGGGGTGAATGAGTTAGAAGAACGAAGCAATACACTTGTTATATGGCACTACAGCCCCAGGATTGGCCATTTACGTGTCAGTTTTGTTTTAACTGATATAAATGTACAATACATCATGCTTTTACGAAAATAAGATGTTCCCATATTACACAGCTTCATTTGTTGCTTTACTTGCAAGTAATGCAAAGGTGAAAGAAATAAACAGCTTTCAGTTTGGACCTCACCATAATTTTCATACTCGTATTATTTGCCAACAAAGCAACATACAGATATGTAATTTAGGGGAACATGTTTTCACTTCATTATCATTAATGTATAGCTGGGCCATCATTGGGCTTTAATTATTATACAGTAAAACCTTGTTATATTGCCATGATTTGTTCAGTTCAAATTTGGGGATGAGTAGAGGGAAACCTTAAATGAAATTATAGAGAAAATTTGAATAGTGGACTTTCAAACATTGTGGCATGAAATGAGGTAGCAGAAGAACCAAGTGGCATTATAAAGTGTTTTTATTGTATATGTATTTATGCTTCAAGTACAGAGAGATAGTTCGATTATGTCAAGGCAACAGATTATTGTAGCACTAATTAGCATACATTCATCTTTATGTCACCTGTAATTAGATAGAAAGGCATAATTTTGTGTCATCTTCTGAATGCAATAAGAAATGTCAGACAAATTGTGAAAAACAACAGTGAGAAGATCCAGACAAAGTAAAAAAAAAACAACAAATAAAAAAAAATAAACAAACAAACAAGAAAAACAAAACAAACAAAAACAGTGTTGAAATAATGAGAAAATATGGAATGAAATAGAGATATTTTTTGCAACAAAATTTTGATAATAATGGTACAAAAACTTATCAAAAAATGTGTATTGTTTTCTCAACTAGTCAATAATACCAATATAGACATTAGGATATACATCTGCTCAATAATTATTACAGCAGCTGAGGAACTTGTATATTTAGGAAGCCATTATTTCTTTAGTGTTCGTTGACTGCTTTGTCACAGACCACACATTTACTTCTTATCTTAATAATATTCATCTTTTTTAAATGATGGTAAAACTGTTTTCTTGTAGCATTATTCAATTAACATGTGTATTTTTAGTAACTTGGAGAGAATGATTACAGAATAATAATGCTTACATTTGTCGCAAATTGCATCTGCCAAAAACCCGAATCATTAGAAACTTGTTTGAAAATCTATTAATCTTGTCACGTTTTTTTTCCTTTTTATAATCTTCTGGGTCGTGTTGAAGATTTTCATTTTGCTTCAAATATATTACATCGGAATTAAAACAAAAAATGCAACGTCTTTGAAATAGAGTAAAAGTCGTGTCAAAGTTAAAGGGACCACCAAGAAATGTTACAATTATCCAGACTTGGACTCATGAGTGGCAACTGAGAATCGGGTGATTTTAAGTTTCAGAGATTTCATAAGGTGAATTTGACTGCATCAAAACCATATCAACATATGAAGTCATGATATTTAATGTAATATGCTAAAATTAAGATAACTATCATGAAATTAAAACACTGAATGTTTATGAGGAATAGAAGAAATGTCATGGGGCAATTTCATACACATGTTAATTTTAATTTTGATTTATTTGTAGGACTTTTGAAATGTTTTTATAGAAATGGGCCAAAAACTTTTATTTGAAACATTAAGAAGTTTGACTCATTAAAGTTAGAATTAATTGTTTATTAGAAGCGTTAAATAACAAAGCTGTTTGGGACTTTGACAGTAGTTTGAAACGTTGAGATATTCGACTCATTGAAGTTTGACTCACCAAAGATCTACTGTAGTTATTTGTTTCTTATCACTGAAATTAACTGGGGACTATTTAATCTTGTCTGCATCTGTCCATCCAGCCATCTGTCCCTTCTGGTTCATCTGTCCATCCATTCATCCATCTTTCTTGTTCTGGTTCATCTGTCCATCCATTCATCCATCTTTCTTGTTCTGGTTCATCTGTCTGTCCATTCATCCATCTTTCTGTTCACCCAACCCAACTGTCCATTCATTTAACTGTCTGTTCTGGTTCATCCATCTATCCATTCATCCATCTTTTTGTTCATCCATCTGACCATTCATCCATCTGTCTGTTCTGGTTCATCCATCCATCCATTCATCCATCTCTCTGTTCATCCATCTGTCCATTCATCCATCTGTTCATTCATCTGTCCATTCATCCATCTGTTCATCCATCTGCCTGTTATCCATCAGTCCATACATCCATCTATCTGTCCATTTATTTGTCCCTTCATCCATCTGTCCATTCATCCATCTGTCCATCCATCTGCCTGTAATCCAACTGTCCATTCTTTCATCTGCCTATTCATCTGTTGGTTCATCCATCTGTCCATTCATCCATCTGCCTGTTCATCCATCTGTCCATTCATCCATCTGTCTATTCATCCATCTGTCTATCCATCTGCTTTTACATTTATTTGTCCATCCATCTGTCTGTTGTTCTGTCTGTTCATCCATCTGCCCATCCATTTGTTTATTAATCTGTCCATTCAGTTAAGGTTTTGGTTTCACAGGTACGTGAACATGTACAGTGCAAACTGTCTTGAGAGACCACCATCATTATAGACCACTTGTCTTTTGAGACTGCATTCTAAGAACTGCTTATTTAAATAATCCTTTGAATGAAACCTCTTTTGTGAAACAATCTGTCTTAAGAGACTACTTTTCAGTGGCAGATGAGATGGTCTCTCAACTAGACTGTTTCCTCTGTATTGATTCATCAATACAAAATCATATTCCAAGAATGCTAATTGTTTTGTTCATTTTGATTTTGTTTTTGTTTTCGTTTCTGGTTCAATTTCTGTGTCATACCTAAAACATTTAAAAAGTGCAAGTAATTGATGCTTCACTCTAATGCTGAGCAAAGGACTTGAAAGTCGCAGATTATTTTGACGAGTCTTAAGTAGGTGTGGCTTATTAAAAACCCTCGCTGTGCTGGCATAAGTCTATAGCACAGGTCAAAATTTGTTGCACTTCAATTACAGCTGGTGACATCTCCATACAAGTTTAAAGTTCTTGCAGGAAGCAAAACAATATAATAGTGTCAAAATATCATCAGGGTGTTATGCTATTTATAACACATTTGACTTTCGTATTGCTTTTTGCGGACAAGATGTGTCATCTTAGACCATGATTAATTTGTCTAGTTCATAATTTACAATCTAGAATGTACTGGATGCCCATCATTACTGTCTAAGACATGTACATATATATTGATCGTTCTTCATGTTCCGGGTTCAATAACAAAAACTGGATGTGCTGCACAACATACTTACAAGCATTCCGTGAGTATTGATTAATCAATACATATCCCTTACCTGCGAAAAAATAATTCTGTGATTGGTGGGCTGTTACAAAACTTTAATCAAAACTTTAACAAAAGCCTTAATTGGACAGACAGACAGATGGAGGCAGACAAAACCCATAGTCCCTCCCCCATCCCAATCAGTTTGAAGAATAGGGATGTTATAGTACATGTAGTACCCATGGGGTCGTTGCCTGATTTCAATCTTTGTTAAACTTTTTGGGTAAGTTGTTTCAATATTTATTAATGATTTTTCATATTATCCCCATTTTTAGCTCACCTGGCAGATTTGGTCGACTATGCAACTTACGCAGATGTCAAAAATGTTTGAAAGTTATAATAAAAAAATAGTAATGTGTTCTCTATTTCTTCAGCTCTAGAAGTTTTACAAACGACTATGTAGTCCAAAAAATAAGATATAAGTATTGCGTAAATTTTGTGACATTGAGTCCAGAATGTATTAGGTAATTAGTTAAAAGGTGACATACTATTTGCCGAAAAGCTATTAGTTATAAGGTTATTTATATTTGCTTTAAATCCAAGTTGTAGATTGGTATTTAGTGGTTTTAGTTCATCTCTCGTAGTATCTGATGTA
>BROG01000289.1:717500-857080 GCA_030159075.1 Atrina japonica
ATTGTTTGAAGGTTGTTTAGCACACTTAATTTAAATATCCATTACATCTTATACAGTCTGTAAAATAGGTTAATGGCCAGGAATGTTCAAAATCTTAGGAGCTTGTCCAGGACTAAGTTTAGAATGATCTTCAAGATCTGGGCCTGGCAACATAATACTTGAGAATTTATTTAAGTCTGGGAATATTCTTAACTTGGCATGCTCAGCTAAACATATTTAAGAATTAGCCAAAGATAAGTAAGAATTTGAGACTTAAGTACAGTGAAACTTGTATATATCAACCTCCTTAGGGACACAAAAAAAGTCTTTATAGTTAGGAGGTTTTTTTTTCGACCATCAACAGATGGTGGGCTATTCAAATCGCTTTGCACCCGTCATCCATCCGTCCTGAACAATTCTTGCGCTGTTTCGCAGAAAGTGTTGAAAGGATCTCCTTAAACTTTGACATAAAGGTTACCCTTGAGGTCTAGTTGTGCATATTACATTTTCAGAGAGATCCGAATCCAACATGGCCCACAGGTGGCCATCTTGGTTTTGACTAATGGAAGATTGTTATTGCTATTTCTCAGAAAGGACTGAAGGGATCTCTTTGAAATTTGGCATGAAGGTTCCCCTTGAGGTCTAGTTGTGCAATTCGTATTTCCAGAGAGATTGGAATCCAACATGGTCAACAGGTGGCCATCTTGGATTTGACCAAAGGAAGTTTGTTATTGCTATTTCTCAGAAAGAACTGATGGGATCTTGTTGAAATTTGACATGATGATTCCCTTTAAGATCTTGTTGTGCATATTACATTTTCAGAGAAATTGGAACCTAATATGGCCGACAGGTAACCATCTTGGATTTTGACCATATGAAGTTTGTTATTGCTATTTCTTAGAAAGGACTGAAGGGATCTCCTTTAAATTTGACATGAAGGTTCCCTGTGAGATTTAGTTATGCATATGACATTTTCAGAGAGACTGGATTCCAACATGGCTGATAGGCGGCCATCTAGTATTTTGACAATGGAAGTATGTTGTCCCTATTTTTCAGTAAGTATCGAAAGGATCTTGTTTAAAGTTGACATCAAGGTTCCCTTTGAGGTGTAGTTGGGCATATTACATTTTTAGTGAGATTAGAATCCAACATGGCTGACAGACTGCCATTTTTTGACCAAAGGAAGTTTGTTACCATTTATATTTCTCAAAAGGTACTGTAGGGATCTCATTGAAATTTTTGACAGGAGGGTTTCCTTTGAAGTTTGAGGTCTAGTTGTGCATATTACTTTTTCAGAAAGAACAGAATCCAACAATGCTGTCAGATGACCATGTTTAATTCCGTTTTCTCTGAAAATGTAATATGTTCAGTTCAAGTTCAGTTTTGCTATTATCTTGTAAAAAAAATTTCACAGAAATAAGGATTTAAATTCAGATTCAATGTTGAGACACAAAATGAGAGAAAAGAAGAGAAAAGAACAGTGTCATAGATCAGACATAGAACATTCCATGATGGGCGCCAAGATCCCTGTGTGACCAGGTGATTGCTAAGACTTTAGCAGGCTTTAATGTAATTCTTAGATTTTATGGTGCTCGACCCTGGTCCATGGCTTGATTTTTTATTTAAACATATTTTTATTGTTTTGAACAATAGGATGAGACACAAGTTATCACAACTTAGATTGTGTTCTCCTTAATCAGTATAGATTTATGGCAAAAAGAAATTAAGAGATCACAAAAAATGAAAGTATACATGTAAATAGGAACATAACAAATAGAAAAGAATACAAGTAAATAAAGGGGTGATTGGGTAACAAAAGTATATACATATACACAGCAGGTACTACATGTACTGGCAGTTTGATCATGAAATGATTTTACAGTTGAAAATATTTTGATATTACATTATAACAGTGAGTAGACATCTGATAAAAACTAGCTACACACTCATTGACCTTAATTCTATCTAATGTCTTTGATTACAACATCTCTTAAAATCATCCACAGTTCAGCTCCCTACATCATGGCTTGAGGAAAGTTAGAGTCCTTAATTTCATTTGCCTCTTCACTTTATGCCGCAAATTTTAAAAGTCTATTTTTCCAATTTTCCCTATAATTTCTCTTCATCTTTCCCTCCACCTATCTATGATTAAACCCCTTTATAATATCAAATTTGGGCTAAACAAATGATGGCAGTATTACAAAGTTGTACTGTATATGAAAGAGAAAGTGCATATTTGATTCGCTTCAAATTTTTTGTTGTGCGTTTATTTTGAATTTTGAAAATAAACAGATATAATATTGATGTGTGTATGGAAGATGAAGATGATAAGGCTGTCAAGTGGCCAGTAGTGAACAATTTCTACCGACAGTCATACAGATAGTTTAAAGACCTCATAACACTTACAAAACGTTTAACCTGTCAATTGTCATCTATAACAACTACAGTAGCCTGACATATCTGATACTGGCTGTTTTAGATATCTCCTCAGCCTTTTGTGTTATAAATCTCTGCCATGACTTCAAATATAGATCATTTGTATGGTTGCCCTAGATGCATTTAAAATCATAAATCTGTCAGTGAAATACAGAGATTTACATGCAGATATCAAATTTTCATGTTCATATGCATCATAATTCATTTATTTATGAGAAGGAAAAAACTGCAGATTTGCTGTCAGCCATGTTTTAATTCATTTAGAATTTGGATTATGGAGGTCTTAGCTCATTCATCCTTAAAAACACATTTGGACTGGTTTAAGTCATTGATTTACAGAAGAGTTCATTGTTTTTCAGGGGTTGATGAGTTCAACCCAGGAAGATAAAAGTAGCCATCAGACTAGACTATAAGAGTCTGCTTACAAGGATGATGTCTTGAGGGAGATTTCTGAAGTATTATAAGCAATCCTTGAGTATAACTGTTTACTTGGAAATTTGTCAATTAAAGCCATATTCGCACATCCTCAATCTGCCCAAACTTACCATAGCTTTGTGGATGGCATGTACATTGTATGACCATGCCTCACTTTAAATTTGCCCTCTCATGTAAGGGCAAAAATTACAGTGGGGTAAAAATGTGCATGTTTACAAGTACAGTGAAACATGTCTTGAGAAACCATCCCTATCTGTCACTGACATATCTCTCAAGACAGGTCGTCTCTCAAAAGAGGATTTATTTAAAGGATTATTTAACCAAATGGTTTTCAGAATGCAGTCTCAAATGACAGGTGGTCTTTCATGAGATTGGTCTCAAATGACAGGTGGTCTTTTATGAGAGTGGTCTCAAATGACAGGTGGTCTTTCATGAGAGTGGTCTCAAATGACAGGTGGTCTTTCATGAGAGTGGTCTCAAATGACAGGTGGTCTTTCATGAGAGAGGTCTCAAATGACAGGTGGTCTTTCATGAGAGTGGTCTCAAATGACAGGTGGTTTTTCATGAGAGTGGTCTCAAATGACAGGTGGTCTTTCATGAGAGTGGTCTCAAATGACAGGTGGTCTTTCATGAGAGTGGTCTCAAATGACAGGTGGTTTTTCATGAGAGTGGTCTCAAATGACAGGTGGTTTTTCATGAGAGTGGTCTCAAATGACAGGTGGTCTTTCATGAGAGTGGTCTCAAATGACAGGTGGTCTTTCATGAGAGTGGTCTCAAATGACAGGTGGTTTTTTCATGAGAGTGGTCTCAAATGACAGGTGGTCTTTCATGAGAGTGGTCTCAAAATGACAGGTGGTTTTTCATGAGAGTGGTCTCAAATGACAGGTGGTCTTTCATGAGAGTGGTCTCAAATGACAGGTGGTTTTTCATGAGAGTGGTCTCAAATGACAGGTGGTCTTTCATGAGAGTGGTCTCAAATGACAGGTGGTCTTTCATGAGAGTGGTCTCAAATGACAGGTGGTTTTTCATGAGAGTGGTCTCAAATGACAGGTGGTCTTTTATGAGAGTGGTCTCAAATGACAGGTGGTCTTTCATGATAGTGGTTTCAAATGACAGGTGGTCTTTCATGAGAGTGGTTTCAAATGACAGGTGGTCTTTTATGAGAGTGGTCTCAAATGACAGGTGGTCTTTCATGAGAGTGGTTTCAAATGACAGGTGGTCTTTCATGAGTGGTTTCAAATGACAGGTGGTCTTTTATGAGAGTGGTCTCAAATGACAGGTGGTCTCAAATGACAGGTGGTCTTTCATGAGAGAGGTCTCAAATGACAGGTGGTTTTTCATGAGAGTGGTCTCAAATGACAGGTGGTCTTTCATGAGAGTGGTCTCAAATGACAGGTGATCTTTCATGAGAGTGGTCTCAAATGACAGGTGGTCTTTCATGAGAGTGGTTTCAAATGACAAGTGGTCTTTCATGATAGTGGTTTCAAATGACAGGTGGTCTTTTATGAGAGTGGTCTCAAATGACAGGTGGTCTTTCATGATAGTGGTTTCAAATGACAGGTGGTCTTTCATGAGAGTGGTTTCAAATGACAGGTGGTCTTTTATGAGAGTGGTCTCAAATGACAGGTGGTCTTTCATGATAGTGGTCTCAAATGACAGGTGGTCTTTCATGAGAGTGGTTTCAAATGACAGGTGGTCTTTCATGAGAGTGGTTTCAAATGACAGGTGGTCTTTCATGAGAGAGGTCTCAAATGACAGGTGGTCTTTCATGAGAGTGGTCTCAAATGACAGGTGATCTTTCATGAGAGTGGTCTCAAATGACAGGTGGTCTTTCATGAGAGTGGTTTCAAATGACAGGTGGTCTTTCATGAGAGTGATCTCAAATGACAGGTGGTCTTTTATGAGAGTGGTTTCAAATGACAGTTGGTCTCTCAAATGACAGGTGGTCTTTCATGAGAGTAGTTTCAAATGACAGGTGGTCTTTCATGAGAGTGGTCTTTCAAGACCAGTTTCATTGTACTCATAAACTTGAATTTTTTTTTTAAAAACCCTTGAAAGGTTATAATTTTGTTGACATGTTTGTTTATTGTGAGCAGGTGTTTCATTTAACATTTAGATTCAGACCATTTTAAACCGGTGGAATGCAGCCCAATAGTTCTCCTTACTTCTGACATTAGATGTGAGTACAACTGGTTCTCATTATGAGACTATAGGCTCATCCACAAGTTACGTTGCAGTTGAGTCACAAATCAATAGCATTTGTCTGTATTGTCAATTCTGCTGGTAATATCTCGTTTATAGTAACATTTCTGTGTCAGATTCATAGTAGAATTTTCCCCCTCAACAATAAAGTGCTAGTATAACATAACAGGATTTCACACCAGAAACCATTGTACTTGTATGTATAGGATTTTAATGATTATTTTGCATGACCTACCCTCATAAAAGCTTATATATATAGCAACATGCCAATAGTGAGTCAACTATCACCATTTTCTATGTAGCTTTCTATGTTATATTAACATTTTTAAAATACCTGCCACAAAGTAATGTTTGTGTCAATTCTTGTCAATATTTACATATTTATATAAAAAGAGTTCTATTCATCTGTATCTGATATTAGTTTTGAACTCTTTTGAAACTATATTTTTGAGAAACAACAATATTTATTTGCAGTAAGTATAATGTTAATACCATTTAATATTAACAAAGAAGGAAATGACAGCACAAATTTCACTTGTCACTTTCAAATGCATACATGTGATTCTTCTGGCAGGAGGAAAAATCTCCCGATATGTAGGGTCCCTTCTGCCTCTCCTGTCACATTTCAAAATCTTCCGTCATCGTGACCAACATGTAAACTCTTCATAATTACTAATCATAGTAAGTCCAGTTATTAATGATCTGTTGACACTTTTACAGGTAAATAGCCTGTGGACATGTTAATTATTGAGGGTGTTAATGATTATATAACACCATCCCATCTACTGATTGGCAGTTAAATGGTGATAAGATAAGTGAGTGTATGTGTCATGTGACACATGCTTGATCATCGATGATTAGAAGCATGATTCCAGCCATCAAAAGTAGTTATTATAACTTCTTATGGTATCAAAAAATATTTGTGATGTACTTCAACAAAAAAAATACAAAAAAAGATATATCATTTATAATCAAGCTTGCAAAGCATTTACCTCAAGGTCTAAACTGTCACAGAGAAAATGTTGATAAAAACATTGATAAAAATGTCAATAAAAAATCTCCAGTTTTGAGACCAAATCTCCAGCTAAAAAATTCAAAATCTCCAGTTATGGCATAGCAATTGAACTGATTTTTATCACATGGATGCAAATGTTTACTTTTTTCATGAAAAGAAATTGACACATTTTAATCCAATTCAGAAAGGTAGTCCATAAACTTCAAAACAAATGTGCAAAAATTCACAAGATTTCAGGCCAACTCTTTTGAAAAAAGTTCATTTATTTTAGTATAGAATGTTATTATGTGAAATTGACGTTGACTCACTTTTGGCATGGCGCTGTGTATATATTCTACTCATTTCACCAGACCATGAAAGTACAAAAGTTACAGTATCTGTATTACACATTGAAAATTGTGCATGACCAATCTCCAAGATAGGTATAGTTGACCAATCTGAAAGACCAGTCTTCTTAATGAATAACAAGTTGACCATTCTGAATGACCAGTCTTCATAGTAAGTAATAGGTTGACCCTTCTAAATGACTAGTCTTCTTTATTAGTAACATGTTGACCATTCCAAATGACCAGTTTTCTTAATGAATAAGAAATTAACCATTCTGCATGACCAGTGCCCATAATAAGTATTATGTTGACCCTTCCAACTGGCCAGTCTTTATAACAAATATTAAGATATAGCCTATTCCGCATTATTTTGGCTAAGAGAAATTAAAACTATACAAGCATACTGCCTTGGCAGTCTTTATATTTAGACTACATACAGCCATGTAATAGAAAACATATGCCAACAATGCTTGACCACTGTATGCCTGCAAGATAGAAATCAATTTGCCTAGATTTGACTAGGTCTAATGCTTGCTCTCTTAGAATGTTTTATGTATCCTATGACTTTACCATCCGGGGCCTATGGATTTTATCATACAGGGCTATGGATTTTACCATACAGGGCCTATGGATTTTACCATCCAGGGCCTATAGATTTTACCATACAGGGCCTATGGATTTAACCATCCAGGGCCTATGGATTTTACCATACAGGGCCTATGGATTTAACCTTACAGGGCCTATGGATTTTTCCATACAGGGCCTATGAATTTTATCATACAGGGCCTATGGATTTTATCATACAGGGCTATGGATTTTACCATACAGGGCCTATGGATTTTACCATACAGGGCCTATAGATTTTATCATACAGGGCCAATGGATTTTACCATACAGGGCCTATGGATTTTACCATACAGGGCCTAGGTATTTTACCATACAGGGCCTATGGATTTTACCATACAGGGCCTATAGATTTTATCATACAGGGCCAATGGATTTTACCATACAGGGCCAATGGATTTTACCATACAGGGCCTATGGATTTTACCATATAGGGCCTATGGATTTTACCATACAGGGCCTATGGATGTTACCATTAGAACTAAATGTTTCCTGTTTTAAATTGGATCAGTGAATATATGTGTGCAATATGCATATATAAGAGTTATCTCCCATATCTTTCACAAATACAGATTGGCTGTACTTGAGTATATTAAAGCATGAACTTAATTTATGGTGAGTGGGATATTTATTTACACCAGTATGTATATTATTTTATATAGTGACAGGTTGCTATTACACAAAAGAGCTTGATATTTACTACACATAGTTTGACTTTTGACTCTTCTGTATCAGGTATATTATCAGCTACACTGAAAGCTCATCAGAATGCATGCATACATGTACATGTCACATGACAGGTAATTGTCCAATCAAATCATGATGTGTATTTGACAGTGATAGACAAGACAAAACACATGTTTTGAAGTGAAAGTGAACATTAATTTGTATGCTATCAGTTACACATCTTCTTTGACCACAAACTGTTAATAATGGAGTTAGTGGTTTGTAAAATATTGGAATGCAGTCTCATTTGATTTGCAGATTACTTATTTATTTCATTGAAACATGGATTAGATGCTTGCAGCATTTACCATTTTGACAGTTATAGTTAGCAGAAAATTTAGGATTGACGCAAGTTCAAACAGGAAAAAGTAATCTTTTGTGATATAATAGGTTGAAATCGATTCATCTGCGTTAATTAAATTATGATATAACTGATACGTTGGCCAACTGTGTTTTTCTTTGATAAGAGTGAGAGAAACTGGATGTAAACAAATACCAATGTGGTGGGATAAATTATTGTCTCTCAGCGCCTTATGATAACCCAAAAAACCAAAGTCACCACCTTCTTGTATATAGTTGCTTGAAAATTTAATGGTTCTTTCTGTATATTTTTTGGTCACATTGGGTCACATGAGCCAAAGGCTCAAGGTGACCAGTTTGTGATTGTCTTATGTCAACAGCATTTGTCATGCGTTTCTGTCCTGAACTTTTACATATTGACTTCTTTTCAAGAACCAGTTGACTAATTTTGACCAAACATGGCAAGTAGCATCCCCTTGTAAAGCCACAAAAAGGCTGCAAATGGGGCTAGGATTTATATGGGCCCTAAAAGGTGCCAAAAAGGACCAAAACTTGTATCTTTAAAAATCTTCTCATGAACCAATGATAAGATGACTTTGAAATTTGTCAATAATACAGTCAATATCTACAAAGTTTGCAAATTAAAATGAATGTTGTACTTAAATGAACCACTAGGGGCACTTCAATAACATAGAATACAGTTTTATACTAATAGCTTAATAACATAAATAACTCAAAGTGATTTACGTTTTGTATACAAAAATATATGAGAAAGTTGCAAGGAATTATCTAAGGCTCATTTTAACAAAATTTCAAGTTCTTGGGATCAAAGGTCAAGGTCACAGGGACTTAAGTAAACAGAAAGTATTAGTTTTTGTCAAATTTGAGACATTTTTGACTTCTTCACAAGAACCATTAAACCAGTTTTAACTTATCTTGGCATATAACATCCCCCAAGTGAAACCTCATAAAGTTA
Source organism: Atrina japonica (assembly GCA_030159075.1). Lineage (NCBI taxonomy): Eukaryota > Metazoa > Mollusca > Bivalvia > Pterioida > Pinnidae > Atrina > Atrina japonica. The sequence continues at coordinate 726,520 of BROG01000289.1, forward strand.
GTGAAAGAAAAGGTGCTAGGTCCCTTAGGTGCCCCAAAAGGGGCCAAAACCGACAAAAAAATTTGGTGCATCTTTATAAAATCTTCTAATAAACCAATGATCAGATTAATTTTAACCAAACTTGACAGAAAATTTTCCCATGTGAAACTGTATGTTTGTGAATTAAAGGGTGTAGGACCAGTAGGGGTCCTAATAGGGGAAAACCTATTCAAGATCTTGAAAAGTGTAGTAGATGGAGACAAATTGAAAGAAACAAAAAACAAAAACCAAACAAAAAACAAAAAAACCCCCAAAAAACCAAAAAAATTGAAAGCAACAAAAATGTTTCCAAATGAAAAGGTTCTTGGATGTAAAGAGGCTCCAACAAGGGTCTAATTATTGTACATCTTTAAAAATCTTCCTCTAAGGAACCAATGATCAGGCTACTCTGGCTGTATCATATTTTACTCAGGTGACCATTAAGGCCCTTTGGGACTCTTTTTGTATTGTTGTTTTTCAAAAGAATTAACAAAATTGGAGTTATTTGTACATAACCATTGATTGTATTCCATAAATAAATACTGTAGATTTTTGGATTTTTAGCTCACCTGAGCCAAAAATTCAAGTGAGCTTTTGTGATCACTCGCTGTCAGGTATCATGTGTCCAGCATTCAGTGTACATCTGTAAACGTCTGAAACCACTGGAGGGATTTTGACAAATCTTGACAGGAAGCGAGTGCTCAAGGTCCTTTACCAAGTTTGTAGTTTTCAGCCAGATTGGCGCAGGGGTGGATCCAAGGCAGGGCAGAATAGGTCCCAAAAGGTATCCCTCTTTAAAAATCTTCTTCTTCAGAATTACATCTGAGTGATCTACATGGATGTATGATTCAAGTTTGTATTTTTCATAAAAATTGGAATATTGATTTTTGACACGTTTTTGAGGTCTTTTCAGACTATGTCATTTTCATTCATTTTTGCACGACTTCTTCAATTATTCTTTCATTCGTTTGATGCATTCATTTAATGTGTTTTACTTGTAATTAGGTGAAGAAATGTTTTGTGCAAGAATTTTGCAGGAATTTAATTTCTATAATTTTTAAAAATGTTTTTAAGACTGCAAAATAAGAGGGGAGGGGGGTGCATTTTTCACACTATCAGCTTTTGTTTCAAAACCACTGAAGGAATTTTGACGAAACTTGACAGGAAGCAAGTGTTTAAGGTCCTTTATCAAGTTTATGGTTTTCAGCTAGATTGGCCCAGGAATGGATCCAGGGTGGGCAGAATAGTTCCCAGAAAGTGCCTCTCTTTAAAAATCTTCTTCTCCAGAATCACTGCATGAATTGAAAATTGGATTCATTCTGAGTGATCTACATGGATGTATGATTCATAATAAAAATAAAAAAAAATTAAATAATAAAATAATTGATAAAATAATTTTTTCATAAAAGTCAGATTATTATTTTTTGATACGGTTTTTGAGGACTTTTTCATTTTCATTCATTTTTGCATGATTTACTCAGGGCCTCTTGTTTCCTGAGATTATTTGCAGATTTTCATTTTATAACTAGAAACTTAAAACAAAAATGCCTCTCTTCATAGAATTTCATAGAATGTTTTCTATCCTTCAGGAAAAAGGCTTATACCTTTCCAATTGGGAATTTTGCCATATTTCCTAGAAACTGGGAAAAGTTAATAGAATTTCTCTGAAATTTCAGTGTTTAATTTATTCAATTTTAAAAATCTTGCAGATGCTCACAATTAGTTTTTCTTTTGGGAAAAATGTTACCTTTTTGCTAACCTGCACAGAGCCAAGAAAAAAACCCTATTTATAGGCCACCATCAACAGATGGTGGGCTATTCAAATCACCCTGCATCTGTGGGCTCTCTGTGGTCCGTCCATCATCCGTCATCCTGATAATTCTTGTTACCACTATTTCTCAGAAATAATTGAAGGGATCTCCTTGAACTTTGACATCAGGGTTCCCTTTGAGGTCTAGTTGTGCATATTACATTTTCAGAGAGATCAGAATCCAACATGGCTGACAGGTGGCAATATGCAGTATTTTATGACTGGTTTGTGTTATACACAGTCCCATAATACTTATTACTATCAATGCAAATGGGAGTAGAATATGACAATTCTTGTGGATGAAAATCGGTGTTTGCTGACATTTACACAATTTTAGATTCCATCAGGATCTGTTGAAAATTACAACTAAACACTTAAATTTTATTGCAAAATGAAAAGAAGTTTTATATTTGAAATATAGAATTACCTTTCAAATAGATGATGTTTTCATGTTATAATGGTGATATATGTAACAAGGTTTGTCACTGCAGTACATACTGAAGGGATCTTTTTTGAAATTTGATATGGAATTCCACTTGAGGTCTAGTTGTGCATATTACATTTTCAGGCAGATCTGGCGGCCAATTTGGAATTTGGCAATTGAAATTTGTAACTGCTATTTCTCAGAATGTACTGAAGGAATCTTTTCAAAATTGATTATGGAGGGTCTCCCTCAAGTCTAGATATGCATATTGCATTTTCAGAGAAATCAAAATCTTAGATGGACACCTGTTGGCCATGTTGAATTCCATTCTCTCAGAAAAATGAAATATGTTCAGTTCAAGTTTAGTTTTGCTAAAATCTTGTGAAAAAAAAATTTCATAGAAATATGGATTTAAATTTAAATTCAATATTGAGACACAAAATAAGAGAAAATAAGAGAAAAGAACAGTCTATCATAAATCAGACATAGAACATTCCATGGTGGGTGCCAAGATCCCTCTGGGATCTCTTGTTATTTTTCTGTCCAAATGCTTATAGCAAAAGTACCAATGGATTTAATACCTTGTATTGCTGTAATTCTATGCAGTTACCAAAAACATATTTATTTAGTTTATGTGAAAGTAAAATCATGACCTTACTTCCTGTTCCTGTGCCAGGCATTATGGGTTTTTCAGTGATCAATGGACCTATTCGAATAATTGTATGTTAATGAAGACATAATGAAATCATTGAATTCAACATATCGTTGAAAACACATGACTGCCCGATATAAAAAATCATCTTCCAAGCAGTTAATGGCTGACGTATAATCAATGCAAATATATAGTTTTGTTATGCACTTTTTGCAAGATCTTCAAGAAATGCCGTAAGTTTCTTTATCAATGGCTGCAAAAAATAGTCTTGAATAGTTTTGACATTTTGAGAGCACAAGATGAAGTGAACACTACGTAATCAAAATTGATGATGTCTGAATTAATAGTTTTATATCAATAGTTGCAACAATAGTCTGGAAAGAACTAAAAATACTTTGCAAATATAATAAACAAACTTCCTCAATCTGTCATTGTAGACATCTGAGGTTTTTAAAAAATCCACTAGATTAAAAGATCATTCAGTCTTGTAGCAATATTTTTTCCCCAAATACATTGAAATTGTGTTATCTAAAAAAATTACTGTAATATATTTTTCTATCCAGACGACTGATCTGATTTTAACATAACCAGATTCCACTGTACTTGATACCAGTATTGAAATGAATACCAAAAGACATTGTTCTAATATTTGTGACTCAAAACTAGTACTGAAATGAATACCAAAAGACATTGTTCTAATCTTTGTGACTCAAAACTAATACTGAAATGAATACCAAAAGACATTGTTCTAATCTTTGTGACTCAAAACTAATACTGAAATGAATACCAAAAGACATTGTTCTAATATTTGTGTCTCAAAACTAGTACTGAAATGAATACAAAAAAACACAGTTCTAATCTTTGTTCTAATATTTGTGTCTCAAAACTAATATTGAAATGAATACCAGAAAACATTGTTCTAATATTCGTGCCTCAAAATTGTTCTAATATTTGTGACTTGAAACTAGTATTGAAATGAATACCAAAAGACATTGTTCTAATATTTGTGACTCAAAACTAATACTGAAATGAATACCAAAAGACATTGTTCTAATATTTGTGACTTGAAGCTAGTACCGAAATGAATACCAAAAGACATTGTTATAATATTTGTGACTCAAAACTAATACTGAAATGAATACCAAAAGACATACATGTAGTTCTAATATTTGTGACTCAAAACTAGTACCAAAATGAATACCAAAAGACATTGTTCTAATCTTTGTGACTCAAAACTAATACTGAAATGAATACCAAAAGACATTGTTCTAATATTTGTGACTCAAAACTAATACTGAAATGAATACCAAAAGACATTGTTCTAATCTTTGTGACTCAAAACTAATACTGAAATGAATACCAAAAGACATTGTTCTAATATTTGTGACTCAAAACTAATACTGAAATGAATACCAAAAGACATAGTTCTAATATTTGTGAATCCAACTACATGTTGTATGTGTATTTATTCTCATTGTCCAAAAATAAATTAATAGATTATACCAATTACTGTCGGTGTGTTGTTCTCAGGTAAAATTTTCTCAAGAAAATCTTATACTGAATAATATGTGAATATATCAATTTTAAAAATGAATTTATCTGGTTTTAAATGCAATTGGTGAAAAAAACTATGTTTAACTTATTGATGTGGTTTTTGGAGTGCCAATAAGCCATAGAAATTATTTGACAATGATTCACGAAAGAAATGGATTACTTATGAGAATATCATATAGTATCTTATATTACCTGGGAGATTCATATGAAAATTCTGGCAAAAATGTAAATACAGAAAAATATGCCATAGGAAGGGATAAAATTAAACTATTTTTCTTGAGGGAGCAATGAATTTTGAAATGAAGTGCAAATGATCTTTTTATCATTTGAATCACTATATAATAATAACAAACTATTTCTATTATTTTTCTGGTTAGAAAATGATGAAAAAAATATATATGATTTGGCATCAGAATAGAGGGGTGTTCATTGATACAAGGGGCCTGATGAATATTACACCATTAAGCAGAGTTTTGTTGTGTCCTTAAGGGTTCTTTATTTACAAAATTGAAAAAAGAAAAGAATTTTGTTTACTCCTCATATTGCAAGTTTCTTTCAGTAAGACATACACAAGTCATACTTATGACACCCCCAATCCCACCCCCACCCTCCACCAATAAAGAAAAATGTGATTTTTTTTTTACATATTGTTTACTTGAGATACCATATTGGAACACCTCCCACCCCTTACCAATAAAGAAAAATGAAATTTATTTTTTACATATTGTTTACTTTAGATACCATATTGGAGCATTAAATCTGGTTTATTTATTTCACATGCCAATGCATGACTCTAGAGGCTGTGATAGTTGCTCAAACCAAACACTGGTTAACTCAGTTGCCCTTAATGACACATTTGGACTGGCCAAAATCATTGATTTTTAGAAGAGTTTATTATTTTCAGGGGTTAATAGTAGAACAATGGAGCAGGCCTTATAAAATCATGTTAAACTACAGTTGGAACCTTCTATTTGTTAAATTTCACTATAGGTTCAACATAACCCTCATTTAAATATAGTAACCAAGGGTTACATAACCTAGGGTTAGATTTTGATAAGGGTCCCATTCTTTCGGCTTTTTTTTAAATAATAACCCTTAATTGGTTTAAGTCACATTCCTGGGGTTTAAGTCACATTCCTGGGATGTTATTGTAATTTTCATGACGTTATTGTAATTTTTGACATTTTCTTTTGAAAACCACTCCAAACTGACAAAAATGAAAAATTTATCAAAAATTTGATGTATTAATTGAGTTATTAGAGGGGATTCCATTGGAATTCTTAAATTTACTGGGGTGTACAAACATGCAAATTTCGTCCTAGTTATTGAAGAGCACAACCATGTGACTGCTGATACATGACCCGCAATTCAGAACCAATATGGTGGGCAAAACAAAAACACCTACAATTATTGTGAGAAAAACCTTAAGTGACACAAAAAAGGTACAGGAAACAGTATGCGAAGGAACATAAAACAATTACACTTGGAACAAAACACAACAAACGGAGAACTCTAAGGTCAGAGCTTAATTTGAAATCTGATGAGAATTTGGCAACCATTGTACTCGATCACTGGTAAGAGTGTTGACTTTGTTGATACTTTCACGTTGGTCATCCACATTTTGATAAATAATACAATTTTTGCTATGACAGTTGCTTAATTGCATTGAAATACTTGATTCTGATTGCCTGTATAGCATTTTTAGCTTAATTGATATGTAAGAAGTGCATAATTCAGTCAGTAAATATACTTTTTACTTACCGATACATTGCTGTCAACATGTAAGGAGTTTGTTTTGATTTTCATGCAGTCTTGTTTTCTGTTTTGCATAACTATCATATATAAATAGATTGATGTGTCGGGTATTTCCCATAATTAATTAACTACTTAGTTGGAATAGGACTTTGAAAGTGCAACAAAAGTTTGTGCGAATATGCATTAAGTAAGTAAAGAAAAGTTTATATATGAACATTTATGTGGCTTTAAAATATGTAACCAAGCCTCAAAGCTTGGCTCAGTTTTCCATCTTTAACTGATGGGTTAACCTAATTTACATAACCAATTATTGAACAACAGAATTTAACTTTAGGTCATATTTCAATCTTTCGTTTTGTTATTTAACATAGTATTAAAATTTGACCAATAGATGAACCTCTGGGTCCAGAAGTATTCTAAGATTTTAAAACTCACATTTTGGACTTAAGTATGCAAACCCAACAAACCTTTTGCCCTTTTTGAATGACATACACTCTAAAAAGGATAGTACATTGGAACCTGTCACAAAAGACCACCTGTCTTGTGAGACCACATTGTTTTAAAAACCAATCCTATACAATCCTATAGATAAGACCTCTTTTTAGGAGTGACCACATTTCAGTGGCAGATGGGGTGGTCTCTCAAGACGCATTCCATCATACAAGGCAATTTACAACTGTCATGCCATTAAGTGTTCCCCCCCTCCACTGATATGTCAAAAAAAATTATTGATTATGAATGGAAATAATGCATTCTTTCTGGTTATGGTCATTGTCACAATTTCTGGAGTACAAACACTCGTAATTGAATGACTTGATCTACATATGAAGCACAAATTATGTATCTCCTCTGAGATATTCAATCATAGACATTTGTTATTGTTCTGTTTTTAAGTTATTGAATGGTGTGTATTAATTCGGAATTATTTGAGTTTACTAAGACACATGAGAACATGAGAGAACTTTGTCTGACCTTTGTGTCTCATCTCCCTTGTTTTTCCAAGTTGATCTTCTTTATTAATGTCAATAACATCTGATTACGTTCCCATTGGAAAACGTTTTATGCAGATACATGTGCAAATCTCCTGATGTGATAGTCTTTCATACAGAAAAGCTGTTGAATGTGTGTACATCATCTCATGAAAGTATCTCTTGTAACTTGATACTGCTTATTGAAAGTGTCTCCTATAACATACTGCTTATTGAAAGTGTCTCCTATAACATACTGCTTATTGAAAGTGTCTCCTATAACATACTGCTTATTGAAAGTGTCTCCTATAACATACTGCTTATTGAAAGTGTCTCCTATAACATACTGCTTATTGAAAGTGTCTCCTATAACATACTGCTTATTGAAAGTGTCTCCTATAACAATATACTGCTATTGGCAATGACACCTACAACATCATACTGCTTATTGGCAGTATCTCTGATGACAACAGGCTGTTTGATAGAGGTACATCATCCCATGAAAGTTTGTCTCTTAAAAAAACTGGAACTGTCTCCCGTGACAACAGACTGTTTGATGCAGGTATATCATCTAAGGAAAGTGTCTCCTACAACAAAACTGCTTATTGGAAGTGTCTCCTTTTACAACAGACTGCTGTAAATACATCATCTAAAGAAAGTGTCTTCTACTTTATTGGAAGTGTGTCCGATGACAACAGACCTGCTGTAACATCATCTAAAGAAAGTGTCTTCTACTACAAAGCTGTTTATTGGAAGTGTCTCTGATACAACAGACTCTGTATATACATATCTAAAGAAAGTGTCTTCTACTACAAAGCTGTTTATTGGAAGTGTCTCTGATGACAACAGACTGCTGTAAATACATCATCTAAAGAAAGTGTCTTCTACTACAAAGCTGTTTATTGGAAGTGTCTCTGATGACAACAGACTGCTGTATATACATCATCTAAAGAAAGTGTCTTCTACTACAAAGCTGTTTATTGGAAGTGTCTCTGATGACAACAGACTGCTGTAAATACATCATCTAAAGAAAGTGTCTTCTACTACAAAGCTGTTTATTGGAAGTGTGTCTGATGACAACAGACTGCTGTATAATGAAAGTGTCTTCTACTACAAAGCTGTTTACCGATGACAACAGACTGCTGTATATACATCATCTAAAGTGTCTTCTACTACAAAGTGTTTATTTGGAAGTGTGTCCGATGACTGTATATACATCATCTAAAGAAAGTGTCAACTACAAAGCTGTTTATTGGAAGTGTATCTGATGACAACAGACAATATACAGACATCTAAAGAAAGTGCCAGCTGTTTATTGGAAGTGTCTCTGATGACAACAGACTGCTGTAAATACATCATCTAAAGAAAGTGTCTTCTACTACAAAACTGCTTATTGGAAGTGTCTCCGACGACAACAGGCTGTTTATTAAGTTATATCATCTTATGAAAATGTTTCCTATAACAAGACTGTTTATCGGAAGTTACTTCTATAGCTATATCAAAGCTTTGTTTGGAAGTCTCTTGTAACAACAGGCTGTTTAATGTAGATGTGTACATTGATTCATTAAAGTATCTCCAACAGCGAATGATTGTTTTATGGAGGTACTTTTATTGTGTCTCCAATTACAACTGGCTGTTTTATATAGGTATTTCTCCTTATGTCTCGCCAATTACAATTGGCTATCTCTCCTCGATTGCTTGACATTTACTATATTCCAATTCACATAACTTGGAGAAGTGGAGTAACCTTTAAGCTCATCAATCCTTGAAAAACAATGGATTCTGTTGTAAATCAATGACTTTGATTAGTCCAAATGTGTGTCTAGGGGTTATTGAATTAATTATCATATGGATGATTCTTTTCACTTTTTGGTTATGACAAGCCTCACAGTAAAAAATATTTATTCTGCACTGGATACTTGTGGGTTCCAAATTTTTTGGGGGGAGGGGTCCATTTGCAAGTATCAGTCACAAACTTGAAGCTCCTTCCTAGACCAGGTGAGCTAATAATATTTACACGGATACACATATAAAATTTATATTAAGTGCATATACCAGAATTTACATAGTATTAAAAATGTATACAGAGAATAAGGCCATTATTAAAGCATACCCTTTCTTGCTTTTTCTTGAGAAATTTTTTTTCCCTCCCTACCTACCCACACCTGGACATGGACAGGCAACATCAAACAAACATTTTTTTAACAGTGGCCTTCATGCTAGATATTACTCCACCCATCATAATTTCAATGTCCTTTTGCTTTATCACCTAAAAATTCAACACAGCAGGTCCAGAAAGGATTAATGAGACTCCAACCTGTCCTGTTATATATGGATTTTATTACAGTCATTAGTAAATATTCAAACATTTATATCAGCTTTAGACATTATACAAGAATTGCTTGATAATTATTGCAGGATTATCTGTTGACCATGTATAAGCATTACTTGGTAACTGTTACAGCTATATACAACCATGTACAAATAGCTCTTGAAACTGTTTTACATGGCGTATTGATAACTGACCTTATAGAATATACAGGTAATGTTTCTATGGCTTCAGTGTTCTAGATATACAATATGTATGTATAGTCTTTACTAAATGTGTACAAACCACAAAATAACACAGGAGCAATTGTTTGGGTTAAGTGGAAGTTATGACAAATACAAATTTTTCGTTCTTGATGAATTTTGTTTTTAAGTCTTCATTATTGCTATGTTAACCTGTCAGTTACGGTCATTACTGTTACCGTAACCTGTAAATGGGCTGCAATGATTTCTGTTATTTTGTGGTTTGTTATACAAAATCAACAAACACCAGCCAATTAATTGTGTTGACTATTGCAGAGTATGAAATGTTCATACCTTACAAAGAAGGCACACAATTTATTGTTTTTAGACAGCAATTAAAGACTTATTGACTTTTCAGTTAGTTCTTTACCAATGAAAGTGGGAGCTAGGGATCAGCTATGTTTTTTGCATCTATTTGTTTGTTTGTCTGTCCATCTGATTTTTATTAAGGTAAGGTCTTATTCCTGTGACAGGCTAAAAACTAGTGATTTTTTTTCAATGTACTCAATATAGAAGTCTCGGCTATATCGTATATGCCCATAGGACTGGCCAAACAATCCTGAACTATTTTTATCCTCTGCAGTAGAAGATATTTACCTGAAATGGAACCATTAAAAAACACCTGTGTATCTGTTTGTTTGTTTGGCTGGTTCATCTGGGTATCTAATCTGAATCTTGTTTTATTGCATACTCTCACATTATTATTTTTGAACCTGCTGCTATTTGTTTTGATTTAAAACACATTGAAACTTAATTGAACAAAGAAGACAAATCAAGAATGTTTGATGTATAAATATTGTAGTCATGTGACATGGACCCTATGATTGAGTGAGTTTCCCCGCCTCTAATATCAATGAAAAATGCTGTTTTGATTCTTGTATTTTTAGAAACTGGATTTGGTCATTGTTTTTTTTTTATTCACTGAAGTGATCATTGACTAGTCCTATCTCACAATTAAACTTTTTAGTTTCTTGTCTGACAGCCAGTAGGATGCATTGTTGGTGTGCTCTAAATTCTGTTTGTTTGCAAGAGAATAAAAGTTACATTTACCGGTACTCTATCTTGCATCTAGTCTGATAGCACAGACCTTAATGTAGGTAGTGATTGCATTATTCCTGCCAGAGTTTTGAAGTATCGCCAGCTAGTTTTAGTTGAATTGTTTAAATTGATCCTTGGAATCAACTGGAGGGGGGGGGGGGGGTTCGACCTGAAACCAATTCAGTTTAAAGTTTTCAACCCAATTAATATTTGAGCTATCGACCTACATTTATTATTCCGTCTTTACTTACCAAATATTGATGTTATTTCAAGGTTGCTGAATGAACATATTGATATTTAGAAAAAGTTGGAGATGAAAAGGAACTGAAAAATGGAACATTTTGCCCAGTTTGCATATAGTGTGCTGAAAGTGGAGCTGGCAGGGAAAGTAGGGTACCTATTTTTGTTTAATCAACCTTGAAACTTTGTAAATCAATTATGTGGACATTGGAATTATGGATTCATTCCAAACATTTTTGTGGAAATTCTGTAGTATGGAACATAGTAATTTTCTTGAAGTGTTTTCTACAGAGTGTACCTATTTTGTGTAATCAACTCATCCAGCAGGCTTAGTAAATTGGGGTAGCTGCCAATTCTTTCCCCATCTAAAAAACTGGCTAGACAGTTCTTTCCCCATGGAAACTTTCAACTAAGGGAGATAGAATTGGCTAGCCAGTTTTTTCCCTGGGGAAAGTTTCAGCAGGGGGAAGAATTTGCTGCTACACCAGGTTCTCTCCTCCAGCAATGAAAACAAAACTGGCCCCACTATGTAACATGAAACAATATAAAATACTCTCTCAAATGCAAGGATTTAGGTTCTCTCTTTCACAAACAGCAAATTTGGCTGCTACGGGTCATGTATCAACAGTGATGCAAATGATGTAAAGGATAGTTTACTATATCTGCAAATCAAATTTTAAATCAATGGGATGTATGTTTCATAATTAGATTTGTATTATTACTTTGAAAATACTTGAAACACATTCTCTACGTCTCTTCATACAAAAGGCTGCACCATCAAGGCTAATGAAACGGTCATTACCCTGTACAAAAGATGTGTGCAAAATCGCTTACAGACAAGTTGCACTATAACCATCTGTTAATGAAAATCTGTACTCCTGGGGACAGAGTGCATTATGAACTGTCTTGGTTTTTTTTGTACAAATCGCGTAACAAGTAATACCTCATAAGAAGCAAGAAAAGAGCAATCTACCAGACCATCACGGTTTTCCGATTCCTAACATCATTAAGTAGAACAATCGGATACTTTACTGACGGCATTGACCTCCATATGTACAGTATGTCTGGCCATGTTTATTTAAGAGTTCCATAGATTATGTTTTATAAGTTTTTGGACTGTATGTTAGTATGGCACATTTTATGACATGTCCCTGTAGATTTTACTATGTGCCAAGTTCACCTGATTCCAATGTTTGGGTCATAATTCATGTATGTTTACAATAGTATCTCCAACTACAAATACACAAAATGTATTTGTTACTCTGTTTCAGCATGGGTTTATCCCCATGTCATCTGGTCATTGACCTCTTGTTTGTTATAAATCTCTTTTACAGTTTCTCTGTACTCACAGTGATAGTTCATATTATTTCTCAGCCTTTTATTACCTATCACTTTGATGCAGTTTTATTACCAGATTGATAACTCATGGAGCAGTTGTCAGTTAGTTCTGCACTTGGATTAGAACATGAAGAAAGAGAGAACCAAAAACTGATATATGAGAGAGAGAGAGAGAGAGAGAGAGAGAGAGAGAGAGAGAGAGAGAGAGAGAGAGAGAGAGAGAGAGAGAGAGAGAGAGAGACAAGAGACAGAGAGAGAGAGAGAGAGAGAGACAGACAGACAGACAGAGAGAGAAAGACAGAGAGAGAGAGAGAGAGAGTTTTTAGGGTGTGAGGAGAGAGTAGGGAGAGTCGATGTGGGGGTTTGAGACGAGGGTAGTATGGGAGAATGGGGGGAGAGGGATGGGGTGAGGAGAGTTGGCAGAAGGGAGAGGAGAGATGAGAAGGAGCGAGATGGAGATGAACGCGTGTGGAGAGGAGATAGCCGAGAGAGAGAGAGAGAGAGAGGAGAGAGGAAGTGATGCGGGGAGGGGATGGGGGGAGAGGGGAGGAGTCTGGGGCGAGATTATGCAGAGAATGGGGAGAGAGAGAGTTGAGAGAGAGGGGTAGGGGGGTGGAAGATATAAGAGAGAGGAGGAGAGATAGGCCCGAATATCGGGGACGAGAAGCGAGAGAGCAAAAGAGAGAGCGAGGAGGGAAGAGAGATAGTGAGAGAGAGAGAGATGATGAGAGAGGATAGTCGGAGGAGAGAGATGATAGAGAGAAGTTAGGGTGGGAGGTTGAGAGCGAAGGAGGAGACGAGCTGAAGGGGAGAAAGAGGGAAGAGGTAGTGGAACGGTGAAGGGGGGTGGGAGGATGGCGGGAGTTGAAGACGGGAGAGATGGTTGTGACCGGAGCTCGGGAGTAGAGGATGGAGAGAGAGGAGATTGGTGAGAGAGAGAGAGAGAGAGAGAGAGAGAGAGAGAGAGAGAGAGAGAGAGAGAGAGAGAGAGAGAGAGAGAGAGAGAGAGAGAGAGAGAGACAGACAGACAGACAGAGAGAGAGAAAGAGAGAGAGAGAGAGAGAGAGAGAGTTTAATCAAGAAGAGTCAGTTAAGTCTGCACTCTGATGAGAAGATGGAGAGAGAGAGAGAGATGAGCAAGATATAATGTGGGTCAATGACCAATGGTTAATCTAATTAAAAGAAAACTGTTCATCATGGCCATAAGCCTTTGCTGTAGATTTTGTTTTATAATTATCTGGCAATCCTGGAAATATATAGTTATACTAAAACCTGAGATATATTATGGCTGTTTGGAAAACAGAACAACAAATTCTTATTTTTAGAAGTGAAGAAAGGCATCAGACTTGATAATGATACAAGATTATAATAACAATAAAAATATGTATCATACTTTTAATTAGTATAAGACCATGTATGCGTAATGTTGAATTCAACTTCTGGCAGGAGTGTAGCAGTAGAGGTTTCAACTTGCAAGCTTGAGTACTGGGTTGAAATCTGAATCATGCCTGCATCACAGAAAATGATTAATGTTTCATTAAGCATAAGAAGCCACAGCCATTAAGTAGTATTAGGAACATTGAAGAATTATCATTGTATTGATATCATTCCATAGTATAGGTCAAAATTTGTGGCACAAACTATAATTGGTGAGAATATATCTATTGCTTCCCACTGAACATCACACCCACTAAATTTGCTGTTTTCATTGGCTATAACACAATGCTGATTGGTATCTGACCCACTGAATTTACCATTTCATTGGTTAACATATTGCTGATTGACTTTTCACATTAAAACTTTGGCAAATGAACATTTTGCATGTCTGATAATTAGACATGGTTGGTAATTATGCACCCTTATTTTTTTTAACAAAAAATGGGTGTCTAATTCACTTTCATCATAAATTGTAAACTGCTGAAAAAATGTGTGAAAATTGAGGTTGTTCAATAGGCTTATTAAAATGTTACATCCTAACATAATTGATTTTAGAATTATGTGTCCAAAAATATGGATAGTGTTATCTTTTTTTCAGTAACATGCAAAGCCTGTTTATTTTCTGTTTTTACACTTATCATAGATTTAAGTTAGTGGATTGGAGATAGTTTTTAGTTTTCATTTAATTGAAACTAGTTATATACTGAAAAATATATTGTGTTAGGTTATAGCAAATAAAGAATAAGATCCGAACATACGCTAATGAAATCTAGGTATTTGAGTTGAAGCACCATTCCACTGAAGTATTATTATTTCATTCGTTTAATTTGATAACACACTGTCTGTATGTCTGCTATTGTTGTTCTGTGATTGTAAAATACTAAATATACACCATCTCCATGGGAATCCAGTATTTCTTTTGTCTGATTTAAACATTTTAACTTTGTATTGATCAGTTCATCTGTACATCCAGTTGTTACTCTTATATAATATATGTGAATGATGTTACAGTGGAACCTGTTTTGAGAGACCACCCACTGTGTCACTGAAATATGGTCTCTCAAGACAGGTGGTCAGGGGAAGGGGTGCCTGAAGTCTCTCACTTCTGGTCAGCGTATGTTTGAGCCCCACTGGAATTAAGTTGGTTGTCACCATAAAACAAATATTGTTGAGTGTGGTGGAAAAGAATAATCAAACAAACAGACAGGTGGTGTGTCAAAAGAGGATTTAATGGAAGGATTATTCAGACTATGTAGTAGAGGTTTGTGTCTAATCATTGTCTGTCTCAGTAGAAGATGTTTGTGTCTAGTCACTATCAGAGTAATTCAGACTCTGTAGTAGAGGTTTCTGTCTAGTCACCATCAGAGAAATTCAGACTCTGTAGTAGAGGTTGTCTGTCCAGTCACTATCAGAGAAATTCAGACTCTGTAGTAGAGGTTTCTGTCTAGTCACTATCACAGAAATTCAGACTCTGTAGTAGAGGCATGTGTCAATCACTATCAGAGAAATTCAGACTTTGTAGTAGAGGTTTCTGTCTAGTCACTATCAGAGAAATTCAGACTCTGTAGTAGAGGTTTCTGTCTAGTCACTATCTGTCTCTGTAGTAGAGATGTGTGTCTAGTCACTATCAGAGAAATTCAGACTCTGTAGTAGAGGTTTCTGTCTAGTCACTATCTGTCTCTGTAGTAGAGATGTGTGTCTAGTCACTATCAGAGAAATTCAGACTCTGTAGTAGAGGTTTCTGTCTAGTCACTATCTGTCTCTGTAGTAGAGATGTGTGTCTAGTCACTATCAGAGAAATTCAGACTCTGTAGGAGAGATTTCCATCTAGTCACTATCAGAGAAATTCAGACTATGTAGTAGAGGTTTCAGCCTAGTCACTATCACAGAAATTCAGACTTTGTAGTAAAGGCGTGTGTCTAGTCACTATCAGAGAAATTCAAACTCTGTAGTGGAGGTTTCTGTCTAGTCACTATCAGAGAAATTCAGACTCTGTAGTAGAGGTTTCTGTCTAGTCACTATCTGTCTCTGTAGTAGAGATATGTGTCTAATCACTATCAGAGAAGATCAGACTGTGTAGTAGAGTTTTCTGTCGATTCACTATCAGAGAAATTCAGACTCTGTAGTTGAAGTGTGACTAGTCACTATCAGAGAAATTCAGACTATGTAGTAGAGGTGTGACTAGTCACTATTAGAGAAATTCAGACTCTGTAGTTGAGGTGTGACTAGTCACTATCAGTGAAATTCAGACTATGTAGTAGAGGTTTCTGTCTATTCACTATCAGAGAAATTCAGACTCTGTAGTTGAGGTGTGACTAGTCACTATCAGTGAAATTCAGACTATGTAGTAGAGGTTTCTGTCTATTCACTATCAGAGAAATTTAGACTATATAGTAGATGTATATCTATACCTAGTCAATTTCAGAGCTTTATGTCTAGTCACTTGCAAGTACTATTTTCAGGTGTCCCTTTAGTATTAGTCATAAAAGACTAAATACAATAAAGCCTACTATAGCAACCACCTCTGTATAAGGATTGCCCGTCTATAAAGGCCAGTTTTGAAAAGTACCATGACTGCATACTTCAACTAAATTAAACCTGTATATAAGGGTCACCTGCACATAAAGGCCAATATTTTCTGTTCCCTTGGGTGACCCCTATATACAGGTTTTACTGTAGATAGTAACACTAGTAACATACTTCTACAAAATCTAACCTATATGGCATCAGATGAACATTAGTTGTATAGTGAAACTTGTCTTGAGAGACAACATCCAAAAAGTCATGCATTTAAGCACTCCTTTAAGTAAAACCTCTTTTTAGAGACCACCTGTCATAAAAGACTTATTTCTGTGGCAGACAGGGTGGTATTTCAAGACAGGTTTCACTGTACTATAATTAGGTATTGTCAATTGAAGTAAAGTACAAAATTGAGATTAAAATATCCAAGCTATGGTTAATAGGCTGTGTACTATATTTATGATACTGTTTGTCTTCTTGTCTTTGTACTTTGATTGATGTCATGGAAAGCCCGGACCAATGAGGGTATCTGTAACAGACCTAGGCATGTGAAATAAAAATAAAAAATAAAATGAAAGAAAATGAATTAAATAATTAAGAACTGTCAATAATATTAGGGCTTATATATTTAATAATTCAGTGGCTTTTCATTGAACAACTGATTCAGAAATTGCACACCCAGAAACTGAAATGTGTCTGTTCGTCACTTTGTACCAATTTATTTATAGATACAAATATTATCAAGTAATACTGTCAGTGATAAGATGAAAATCACACCTCTACTAATGTGAGTTAATACTATTAACTACAGTATTCATGTGTAATTTTTATATGGAATATTATTGATTTGCAATTAAAATTTTGATCTACAGAAGAAAAAAAATCTGTATTGATCAGGGAGATTCATTTAGGCTCTTGAAGGACTGCTTACCCTAAAGGATATTTGCACATCTGACAGCCTTGTGTATTTATGCATATAATGCACTCTGTGCACACTCTGTCTAACTTGATTTGTATTTATTAAGAGTTTGTGTGCATGGCAGCAATCTGTGATATATGAACATGATTCGTATAGAGTACTGTATATCACAAAATTTTCACTCATGGATATTTTTGCCCTTTTATGATACAATACACATTCACCCAGTCTTAAATTAGCCCTAAACCACCATAGTCTCATGGATGGCATGTATGGTCTTGCTTTAGTTATTTAGCTTGAAAATTTGGATTTCATTTTCAAAATTTGACTTAACATCTAAGGACAAAAATAATGAATATCACGCTCTTTTATTACAGGATACATATTCACCTTGTCTTAAAATCGCCCTAAATCACCATAGTCCCATAGATGGCATATATGGTCTTGTTTCCATTACAGTGAAGCCTGTATATAGGGGCCATCCCAGGGACCAGAAATTGTTTACCTTTATCCTTATATAGAGGTGGCCACTATAGCAGGTTTTACTGTATTTAACTTGAAAATTTTGCTTTCATTTTCAAAATTTGACCTTGCATCTAAGGACAAAAATAACAAAAATTATACAACAGTGAAAAATTTTCCTGTATGCAGTATTGTAGGAGTTTTGTTAAGGATGTTTTAAACATGGTAAAATCCCATGTTTGGATTTGCGGGGAATAGATTGAAAAAAATAACCATGATTTATCAATTTAACTTGTTACACATGTGTAGCTGTATGGGTATATTTGCATGTGTTTGTGTGTGTGTTTGTATGTATGTTTGTGTGTGTGTTTGTATGTGTATATGTGCATGTGTATGTTTGTATGTGTTGTGTATGTTTATGATTGTATATGTGTTTGTGTGTATATGTGTGTGTGTTTGTATGTGTGCCTGTGTGCATGTTTGTTTGTATGTGTGTATATATATATGTTTGTGTGTGTG
Source organism: Atrina japonica (assembly GCA_030159075.1). Classification (NCBI taxonomy): domain Eukaryota; kingdom Metazoa; phylum Mollusca; class Bivalvia; order Pterioida; family Pinnidae; genus Atrina; species Atrina japonica. The sequence goes on from BROG01000289.1 coordinate 744,745, forward strand.
TATTAGCTACATGTATTTTGTATGTAATCAATTCTATATTTAGACTATAATACACAGATCTCTCCTCCTATATATCATTTTATGGTACCTCGCAATCTCGACCATTTACATAAAGATTATGAATTTATGATGTACTTGTACTTTCCCACGACTATTCCTGTTTGTTTATGATTCTGTACAATGTTCAGATTTTGCAGAGTTGGTAACCTGGAGTGAGGCAGTCGCAGACTAGCGTATTGATCTCTCTTTGATTTAGCAGCAGTCAGTGTGTAGGTTACTCACAGATTAGTACTATCTGATCCTGATAACCGATCTGCAATACAAACATATTCTTTCTGTTCAGAAATTATTGTTATAATTCTTAACTAGATTCAAAAAGGATTCTTTTGTCTAGCAACAAAGCTTAATTTGGTTTTTGTTTTTGGGTTTTTTGACAGACTTTAATCGGCCGATTTTCACATGATGAATCTACAGATGTGCTCAGTTTCAGGATGTAAATATTAAACATTGTTGACACACCATGATGACATCTCTTTTAATGTTGTCAGGTTTCATGAGGATCACTCAGTAACATCACAGGTATGTCAATTTCTTCATGTTGTTTGTTGCCAATATTTTTACTACAGAAATAATTATCTAGACTACTATGGTGTAAATCTTGCATGCTTGCACACACACACACACACACACACACACACACACACACACACACACACACACACACACACACACACACACACACACACACACACACATATATAGTATATAAACTATTAAAAAAAATCGATAGGAAACTTTTTAAATATTGATCTGTCTATTTCATTATTAATTATTTGTTTTAATTAATCAATTAAACAATTAATTAGTTGATTATTTATTTCTCTTTTTCTTATTTCATTATTATTCACAGATTGTGTGTAGCATTTATATAATCATTTCCCTGATGCTTATTTCCTTGTCTATTTCGTAGTATTATTCCCATGAGATTCATATACTTGAAATGACTTGTGATCATGGATATGAGCTCAAACCTATAAAGCACTACCAGTCATGCGCTATAGAAACACTTTAGAATTTTTCAGAGGTTGAAGGGAAGGGGTGTTGAATCTATTTCAAGAGGTTTCATAGATCCTTGGTGTTCTATAAAAGAATTTAAGTTTATGTCTGACATTTTCTGTTAATTTACAAGGTTAGTCACCTCGGAAGACTTTAATATGTGGTCCTTTTATGTGTGGTATTATTTTTGTAATTGCTGTTTTGTAGCAAAATTTCATGTATGTCTATTTTCAACTGTGTAACCTGAGAAATTCTTTTATTCCTGCTACAGAACTGTCAGAACTTGTTTCACAGTTTCTTGAACTTTGTGCTACTTTAGTATGGCTTTGAAATATTAAATTTCCAAGTTGACAAATTTTGTCCCCATTATAAAAAGAATTGAAGAGGAATGATAGGAAAACCAATTTTTTAAAGATTTCCATATGAGTTTATAAATATTTATAAGATTTCCATTAGATTTTGGATTTAAATTCCAGCCAAACATAATCGAAGAGTCATGCTATAAATGTAGACATTGCAACAGAAATATACTCAGAATTTTCTTTATACATTGCATGGCAAGTGTTTGCGTATTTCTATCTTTTTTTTAAGGGAAAAAAAAAATCAGAAATAATTCAAAAGAATACAAGAGTCATGATCATTTTCATAGTATTTGTAGTGATATTGATTGTAGTGATATTGATTGCAGTGATATTGATTGTAGTGATATAATCATTGGCTAATAAATGATATATATCATGAAGAATATACAGTGAAACGTGTCTTGGAAGACCACTCTCATGAAAGACCACCTGTTATCTGAGACCACATTCTGAATACTGCTTAGTTGAATAATCTTTTATATAAAAAATCTCTTTTGAGAGACTACCTGTCTTGTGAGACCACATTTCAGTGGCAGATGGGGTGGTCTCTCAAGATGGGTTCCACTGTATCCTAATAATAAATGATTGAGCAGAACATAATGTATTTAAGATGGGGGGTGGGGATGTTCTTTTAATAATTTCAATGAATTTCTATGATTCTTGGATTGAATTTCAATACTCACATGCTGATATTTACATATCTTCAGTGTTGAAGACTTGAGCTTTATGGTTACACATGACATATTTATAAAGTTATTATTATACCCATGTCTATATAGAGCAAACATTAATCTATTGAAAGGTCAGTATCAAGATGGGAATATTTGTTATTGTACATTGTATCTATAACAGAGATATGGAATCTGGATCCAATACATTGTATCTATAACAGAGATATGGAATCTGGATCCAATACATTGTATCTATAACAGAGATATGGAATCTGTGGCCAATACATTGTATCTATAACAGAGATATGGAATCTGTGGCCAATACATTGTATCTATAACAGAGATATGGAATCTGTAGCCAATACATTGTATCTATAACAGAGATATGGAATCTGTGGCCAATACATTGTATCTATAACAGAGATATGGAATCTGTGGCCAATACATTGTATCTATAACAGAGATATGGAATCTGTGGCCAATACATTGTATCTATAACAGAGATATGGAATCTGTAGCCAATACATTGTATCTATAACAGAGATATGGAATCTGTGGCCAATACATTGTATCTATAACAGAGATATGGAATCTGTGGCCAATACATTGTATCTATAACAGAGATATGGAATCTGTAGCCAATACATTGTATCTATAACAGAGATATGGAATCTGTAGCCAATACATTGTATCTATAACAGAGATATGGAATCTGTGGTTAAATACATTGTATCTATAACAGAGATATGGAATCTGTAGCCAATACATTGTATCTATAACAGAGATATGGAATCTGGGGTTAAATACATTGTATCTATAACAGAGATATGGAATCTGTAGCCAATACATTGTATCTATAACAGAGATATGGAACCTGGGGTTAAATACATTGTATCTATAACAAAGATATGGAATCTGGATCCAATAAATTGTATCTATAACAGAGATATGGAATCTGGGGTTAAATACATTGTATCTACAACAGAGATATGGAATCTGGATCCAATAAATTGTATCTATAACAGAGATAAGGAATCTGTAGCCATCTATAACAGAGATATGGAATCTGTAGTCAATACATTATATCTATATAAAGATATGGAATCTGGGGCTAATACATTGTATCAGTAATAAAGATATGGAATCTGTAGCTAATACATTGTATCTATAACAGAGATATGGAATCTGTGGCCAATACATTGTATCTATAACAGAGATATGGAATCTCGGATCAATACATTGTATCTATAACAAAGATATGGAATCTGGGGTCAATACATTGTATCTATAACAAAGATATGGAATCTGGATCTAATACATTATATCTATATAAAGATATGGAATCTGGGGCTAATACATTGTATCTATAACAAAGATATGGAATCTGGATCTAATACATTGTATCTATAACAGAGATATGGAATCTGGGGCCAATACATTGTATCTATAACAAAGATATGGAATCTGGGATCAATACATTGTATCTATAACAAAGATATGGAATATGGGGTCAATACATTGTATCTATAACAATGATATGGAATGTGGGGCCAATACATTGTATCTATAACAAAGATATGGAATCTGGGGCCAATACATTGTATCTATAACAAAGATATGGAATCTGTAGCTAATACATTGTATCTATAACAGAGATATGGAATCTGGGGTCAATACATTGTATCTATAACAATGATATGGAATGTGGGGCCAATACATTGTATCAATAACAAAGATATGGAATCAGGGGCCAATACATTGTATCAATAACAAAGATATGGAATCAGGGGCCAATACATTGTATCAATAACAAAGATATAGAATCTGGAGCCAATACATTGTATCTATAACAGAGATATGGAATCTGTGGCCAATACATTGTATCTATAACAGAGATATGGAATCTGTAGCCAATACATTGTATCTATAACAGAGATATGGAATCTGTGGCCAATACATTGTATCAATAACAAAGATATGGAATCTGGATCCAATACATTGTATCTATAACAGAGATATGGAATCTGTAGCCAATACATTGTATCTATAACAAAGATATGGAATATGGGGCCAATACATTGTATCTTTAACAAAGATATGGAATCTGGGGCTAATACATTGTATCTATAACAAAGATATTGAATCTGGGGTCAATACATTGTATCTATAACAATGATATGGAATCTGGGGCCAATACATTGTATCTATAACAAAGATATGGAATCTGGGGCTAATACATTGTATCTATAACAGAGATAAGGAATCTATAGCCAATACATTGTATCTACAACAGAGATATGGAATCTGTGGCCAATACATTGTATCAATAACAAAGATATGGAATCTGGACCCAATACGTTATATATCTATAACAGAGATATGGAATCTGTAGTCAATACATTATATCTATAACAGAGATATGGAATCTGTAGCCAATACATTATATCTATATAAAGATATGGAATCTGGGGCTAATACATTGTATCAATAACAAAGATATTGAATCTGGATCCAATACATTGTATCTATAACAAAGATATGGAATCTGGGGCCAATACATTGTATCTATAACAAAGATATGGAATCTGGATCCAATACATTGTATCTATAACAAAGATATGGAATCTGGATCTAATACATTGTATCTATAACAAAGATATGGAATCTGGATCCAATACATTGTATCTATAACAAAGATATGGAATCTGGATCCAATACATTGTATCTATAACAAAGATATGGAATCTGGGGCTAATACATTGTATCTATAACAAAGATATGGAATCTGGGGCCAATACATTGTATCTATAACAAAGATATGGAATCTGGATCCAATACATTGTATCTATAACAGAGATATGGAATCTGTAGCCAATACATTGTATCTATAACAAAGATATGGAATCTGGATCCAATACATTGTATCTATAACAGAGATATGGAATCTGTAGCCAATACATTGTATCTATAACAGAGATATGGAATCTGTAGCCAATACATTGTATCTATAACAGAGATATGGAATCTGTGGCCAATACATTGTATCAATAACAAGGATATGGAATCTGAACCCAATACATTGTATCTATAACAGAGATATGGAATCTGTAGCCAATACATTATATCTATATAAAGATATGGAATCTGGGGCTAATAAATTGTATCAATAACAAAGATATGGAATCTGTAGCCAATAATCTAACAAAGATATGGAATCTGGGGCCAATACATTGTATCTATAACAAAGATATGGAATCTGGGATCAATACATTGTATCTATAACAAAGATATGGAATCTGGGGTCAATACATTGTATCTATAACAGAGATATGGAATCTGGGGTCAATACATTGTATCTATAACAGAGATATGGAAATTGTATCTATAACAATGATACGGAATGTGGGGCCAATACATTATATCTATAACAAAGATATGGAATGTGGGGCCAATACATTGTATCTATAACAAAGATATGGAATCTGGGGCTAATACATTGTATCTATAACAGAGATATGGAATCAGGGGCCAATACAATGTATCTACAGGGATTTCCCTGACGCAAAAATTCTGTGTATTTACGCGTAAAAATCCTAAATGACGCCTAAAATAAGATCTATTGCGTCCTAGTGGACGCATTGAATACTTGATGTCTTTCGAGATCGTTTGGGTAAATAAACCAAGCATGCGACCTATTTCTTCCACTTTGCTTCTTTTTTATGTCCATTTCTTATGTTGTAGTGCAATTCCACAAGAAAATCAAGAAACTGAATTTATCATTTTATTAATAATAAAACAGGAAAATATTTACGTCTAATATAGATCTAGAATCAACAAGATAACATCGTTCATCACTTTATGGGTACTTCCGGAAGTATAAATTAAAGAAGGGATACCAAACCCGACTTTCATTTGAATTATGGAAATTAAAAAATAATAATATAAAATGATTTATTTACACAAATGTTTATGTAAATCTTACATATGATAAAGTACTTTAATACTTGAAATGGATAAAATAGATATAATTTTCAAATAAATAAATTTCAGGCATCAATCAGTAGGTTACATGTATTTAGTAACTTTTCAGTGTTGCATCTATATTTTTAAAAACATGTAATTGTATTACAATTTATAGATTTTTAATATAAATTTTCCATATGATTTCAAATGTAGTTAAAACAACTATATTTTATTTAATTTCTTATAAACCTTTAATCTATAGTACATGTATGTATACAATAATCATATATTGAATTAAGGGAACTCCGAGGGTTCAAGAACAAACCAAGAAATTATGATGGTGTTATAGTAACATATAAAAATGGCGCTGATGTTTTGTTTCACATATGAGTGCGGGAAAAACTACTCACTCTCCCGACATGATTAAGTTGTACTCTTGATATTTTCCCTATGGGGATGTCTGTATTTATCAACAAAAGTGCACATTTGACATTCAGTTTAATTCTGGCCGAATTGAAGTGGACTCCAAATGGACTCCTAATTTTGTAATTGTGGGAGTCCATGGACTCCTCATTTGAAAATCCCAGGGAAAACCCTGATCTATAACAGAGATATGGAATCTGGGGCCAATACATTGTATCTACAACAGAGATATGGAATCAGGGGCCAATAAATTGTATCTATAACAGAGATATGGAATCTGTGGCCAATACATTGTATCTATAACAGAGATATGGAACCTGTGGCCAATACATTGTATCCATAACAGAGATATGGAATCTTGGCCAATACATTGTATCTATAACTATGGAATCTGTGGCCAATACATTGTATCTATAACAGAGATATGGAATCTGGGGCCAATAAATATCTATTGATATGGAATCTGGCCAATACATTGTATCTATAACAGAGATATGGAACCTGTGTTGTATCCATAACAGAGATATGGAATCTGTGGCCAATACATTGTATCTATAACAGAGATATGGAATCTGTGGCCAATACATTGTATCTATAACAGAGATATGGAATCAGGGGCCAATACATTGTATCAATAACAAAGATATGGAATCTGGATCCAATACATTGTATCTATAACAGAGATATGGAATCAATGCATTGTATCTATTACAGAGATATGGAATCTGGGGCCAATACATTGTATCTATTACAGAGATATGGAATCTGGGGCCAATACATTGTATCTATTACAGAGATATGGAATCTGGGGTCAATACATTGTATCTATTACAGAGATATGGAATCTGGGGCCAATACATTGTATCTATTACAGAGATATGGAATCTGGGGTCAATACATTGTATCTATTACAGAGATATGGAATCTGGGGCCAATACATTGTATCTATTACAAAGATATGGAATCTGGGGCCAATACATTGTATCTATTACAAAGATATGGAATCTGGGGCCAATACATTGTATCTATTACAGAGATATGGAATCTGGGGCCAATACATTGTATCTATTACAGAGATATGGAATCTGGGGCCAATACATTGTATCTATAACAGAGATATGGAATCAGGGGCCAATAAATTGTATCTATAACAGAGATATGGAATCTGTGGCCAATACATTGTATCTATAACAGAGATATGGAACCTGTGGCCAATACATTGTATCCATAACAGAGATATGGAATCTGTGGCCAATACATTGTATCTATAACAGAGATATGGAATCTGTGGCCAATACATTGTATCTATAACAGAGATATGGAATCAGGGGCCAATACATTGTATCAATAACAAAGATATGGAATCTGGATCCAATACATTGTATCTATAACAGAGATATGGAATCTGGGGTCAATGCATTGTATCTATTACAGAGATATGGAATCTGGGGCCAATACATTGTATCTATTACAGAGATATGGAATCTGGGGATTGTATCTATTACAGGATATGGAATGGGGTCAATACATTGTATCTATTACAGAGATATGGAATCTGGGGCCAATACACTGTATCTATTAACAGAGATATGGAATCTGGGGTCAATACATTGTATCTATACAGAGATATGAATCTGGGGCCAAACATTGTATCTATTACAGAGAATGGGGCCAATAGATTGTATCTATTACAAAGATATTGAATTGGGCAATACATTGTATCTATTACAGAGATATGGAATCTGGGGCCAATACATTGTATCTATTACAGAGATATGGAATCTGGGGCCAATACATTGTATCTATTAATATGGACTGGGGCCAATACATTGTACTATTACAGAGATATGGAATCTGGGGCCAATACATTGTATCTATTACAGAGATATGGAATCTGTCAACACATTGTATCTAATTACAGAGATAGAATCTGGGGTCAATACATTGTATCTATACAGAGATATGGAACAATACCTATCTATTTATGGAATCTGGATCCAATACATTGTATCAATAACAGAGATATGGAACTGGATCCAATACATTGTATCTATAACAGAGATGATTCTGGGGCCAATACATTGTATCTATAACATGGAATCTGGGGCCTACAATCTATAGATATGGATCTGGGGCCAATACATTGTATCTATTACAGAGATATGGAATCTGGGGTCAATACATTGTATCTATTACAGTGATATGGAATTGGGGCCAATACATTGTATCAATAACAAAGATATGGAATCTGGACCAATACATTGTATCTATAACAGAGATATGGAATCTTAGCCAATACATTGTATCTATAACAGACACATGGAATCTGGGGCCAATACATTTAACAAAGATATGGAATCTGTAGCCAATACATTGTATCTATAACAGAGATAGGAACCAATACATTTAGTAACAGAGATTGGAATCTGGGGCCAATACATTGTATCTATAACAGAGATATGGAATCTGTGGCCAATACATTGTATCTATTACAGAGATATGGAATCTGTAGCCAATACATTGTATCCATAACAGAGATATGGAATCTGTGGCCAATACATTGTATCCATAACAGAGATATGGAATCTGGGGCCAATACACTATATCTTTAACAGAGATATGGAATCTGGGGCCAATACATTGTAACTATAACAGAGATATAGATTGTTATATAATTGTTGAATAATTTGTATGACAGATCAACTTATCAGATTTGGTGTTTTGTATGACGTTGACCTAATTTAGTGATTTGTATGACACAGACCTAATTTAGTGATTTGTATGACACAGACCTAATTTAGTGATTTGTATGACACAGGCTAATTTAGTGATTTGTATGACACAGACCTAATTTAGTGATTTGTATGACACAGACCTAATTTAGTGATTTGTATGACACAGGCTAATTTAGTGATTTGTATGACACAGGCTAATTTAGTGATTTGTATGACTCAGACCTAATTTAGTGATTTGTATGACACAGACCTAATTTAGTGATTTGTATGACACAGGCTAATTTAGTGATTTGTATGACACAGGCTAATTTAGTGATTTGTATGACTCGGACCTAATTTAGTGTTTTGTATGACATAGAGCAATTTAGTGATTTGTATGATTTTTTAAAAATCAGAATTAGTCTGATTATTTGTAGGAAATACAACATTTTAGGGATTTCTTATGACTTGGCAATACAATGTGCTTTGATTAATTTGTATGACACAGAAATATAGCTCAGTTTAATTTATGACACAGAAATATGACTTAGTTTATTGATATGACACAGAAATATGGCTTAGTTTATTGATATGACACACGAATATAACTTATTTTATTTATATGACACAGAAATATGGCTTAGTTTATTTGTATGACACATAAATATAGCTTATTTTATTTATATGACATAGAAATGTTTTTTTATTTGTATGACACATATATTTTATTTATATGACTCAGAAATATGGCTTAGTTTATATGAAATAGAAATATGGCTTAGTTTATTTGTATGACACAGAAATATGACTTAGTTTGTTTAAATGGCAAAGAAATATAGCTTAGTTTATTTGTATGACACAAAAATATAGCTCAGTTTATTTGTATGACACAAAATATGACTTAGTTATTTATATGACACATAGATATGGCTTAGTTTATATGAAATAGAAATATGGCTTAGTTTATTTGTATGACACAGTAAATGGCTTAATTTACGTATATGATAAAGAAATATAATTCGGTGAAGTTTTATGACACAAAAACATAGCTTAGTTTATTTTTATGACACAGAAATATAGCTCAGTTTTTTGTTTGACACAGAACTATGGCTTAGTTTATATGACACAGAAATATGACTTAGTTTATTTGTATGACACAGAACCTGTCTGATTATTTTTATCTACACACAGATTTATTGGTTGTTCAATAAATAGCAATGGACATAATTAGTTAGATGATCAGAGTAGCTTTTAGATATTGACAAGTCTTATATGGTATATAGAAATGCCCTAGATTTATGTTATTTCTTATTTATTATTAAATTAGACTTAATTTATGACCAGTTTTGGATCTGTATGACTTATAGATATTAGCAAGTCTACAGTATACTTAATTTATTGTGCAGCTATCTTGAGAACCTTGTCTTACTTCAGGTATTAGATTGGTGCTAATTAAACTGACTGTCATCATGCAGTTTTTTATCTCTTGTAAATTACCGGAGTCTTGTCTAATTGGTGTCTTGTTTTGACAATTTTATCAGTTAATCATTCAGGTATCAACAGATATCTGAAGTCTGATTGAAATTCAGCATTGTGGCAATTCTGGGAGCTGGGTCTCTGTCAACCAATCAGAATTGCTGTTACAACTGCTGACAGATTCCCTCAAATCTTATTAGACAAGAACTTGGACAAACACGATATTACAGTGGAAAGAGAGGTTACAAGTTTACCAGATACTGTTATCTATCTTCAGCTGAATTTGTTGCTGATGTTGTCATTTGTTATAATTATCGGTGAGAAAAAGAAGTAATCGGATAGACAAATTAAATTGACAGAATACCAGTAATGAGCAATAGCCAGTACATAATGAAAATTGCCCTGTCAGACAATTTACACCATATTTATTTATTATCTTATTTTCCGGAATGGAAACTTGTATTTCTTAATACAGTGGAACCAGTCTTGAGAGACCACCCTGCTTGCCTCTGAAATGTGGTCTCTCAAGACAGGTGGTCTCTCAAAAGAGGATTATGGAATTGGATTATTTAACTGATTGTTGGTGTAACTCTTTCACCCCTCAGTATATAAAGGTTAGGCTCTTTTCTATTGTTCTAGACCAGTCGCTTTTTCTTAATAGACCTATACTCATTTGTTACTTAAAATTTCAATTGTTGTGATCATAGTTTTTGCCAAGATTGATAGATAACTCATATTTGATAGGATTGCTCCCCATATCAATCTTTATCAACAAGCTTAAAGGTCATTCAACTTTTCACCTTGGCTGTGACCTTCACCTTTTGCAGTATATAATTGCTGTTATGATTTAATTTTCCATACAAGAAAATATGATTAATAAGTATTTCCGCTGCCTTCTAGCGTATTGACTCTTTCATACTTCCATTTGCTCATTAGACATTTACTCGTAAAAAATATTACGATTATTGCTTTTGAAATTAAATACAGACAAAATATATTTCCATGCATTGCAATATGGGATAGGAACATATTGTATCATACTATAAAAGCTGAAACAGACATTTCATTGTCATGTGTTCTCTTTACACGATTTCTGACAGTTGTATTGGAAAACTATAGACAACCATCAAACATTTTTATTGACTTTCCTTCAACTCTTTGTAGTTGACGCAGTGATATTTGTTTTTAATCATGTCATCACTCTTGATAACTGATCACACAAATAATCACATATTTTTGTATCAGTAATTTTTCTTTGATATTTTTTTCAATGTTTTTTGCCTACAACCTGTTCATATTTGAACTGCGGTTATAGGTCATGATTGAATGTGCCCCAGTACAATGTAATTGCTGTAGATCGTTTTGAGGCATCAACATATGTACTGTAATGAGGTCGACATTTCATTCAGTAACAAGAAGTCATCAGCCCAAGTTTATCAAAGTTTTTTTAATGCTCAACTCCAAGCTGACATCATTCTCTACCAATGAAATACAATTTCGTAAGTAAAATGCTAATTCTGATTGGTTGAGATTAAACTTATTTTTGAACTGAACATAAAAAAATGTTTATAACCTTGGGCCCAATTGTGAAAAAGTAGTCATGGGTATGCATGACTTGAGTCGACTAAACCTAAATATACGCAGAATCCAAATCGCTACACATTTTTATTTATGGCTCTATTGCTAAGTGAATATACCATGCATGACTTGAGTCGACTTTCTGTAAACCTAGATATACGCAGAATCCAAATTGCTACACATTTTTATTTATGGCTCTATTGCTTAGTGAATATACCATGCATGACTTGAGTCGACTTTCTGTAAACCTATATATACGCAGAATCCAAATTGCTACACATTTTTATCTATGGCTCTATTGCTAAGTGAATATACCATGCATGACTTGAGTCGACTTTCTGTAAACCTAAATATACGCAGAATCCAAATTGCTACATTTAGCGATCACTCTTCGTCCGTCGTCGTGCGTCGTGCGTCGTGCGTTAACTTTTGAACATTTTCATCTTCTATTCAAAAACCAGTGGGCCAATTTCATCAAAACTTGGTAGGAAGTATCCCCATGGGAAGCTCCTTCAAGTTTGTGAATATAAAGGGTCAGACTCCTAAAGGGGCCCCATAAGGGGTCAAAAAGGGGTAAAATTAGGAAAATCTTTAAAAATCTTCTTCTCAAGAACTAACAATGGGAATGACTTCATATTTGATATTTAGCATCTTTAGGGGGATGTTTACAAAGTTTGTGAAATAAAAAATTATCTGATGAAAAACGGCCCCACTAGGGGGCGCTGAAATCGGGCAAAAATTCAAAGTTGTCAGATTTCAACCAAATTTGGTAGAAAGCATCCCCCAGGAAAGGCAATCAAAGTTTGTGTAGAAATAAAAGGTTCTGATCCTTTGGGGGCCAATAAGGGGGTAAAAAGGGCCAAATATTGAAATCTTCTTTAATGGACTTCTTCTCAAGAATCACAAGGCCAATTTCAACCTAAGTTGGCAGGAAGCATCTTCATGTGAAGACGCTTCATGTTTGTGAAAATTGTGGAGTTATGTCCCCTTAGATCCTCCAAAGCAGCCTAAAAGGGGTAAAATAAGGAAAATGTTTAAAAATCTTCTTCTCAAGGACCAACAATGGGAATGACTTCATATTTGATATTAGCATCTTTGGGGGAGGATTACAAAGTTTGTGAAAAAAAAAATTATTTGATTAAAAACGGTCCCACCAGGGGGCACTGAAATCAGCCAAAAATTCAAAGTTGTCAGATTTCAACCATATTTAGTAGAAAGCATCAAGTAAAGGCAATCAAAGTTTGTATTAAAAAAATATGATTGTGACTCTTTGGGCCCCATAAGGGGGTAAAAGCGGGCCACATATGGAAATCTTTAATTGAATTCTTCTCAAAAATCTGTTGGTCAATTTCAACCTAACCAGGCAGGAAGCTTCCCCATGTGAAGACCCTTCAAGTTTGTTAAAATTGTGGAGTTATGCCACCTTAGATCCTTAAAAGGGCCTTAAAGGGATAAAATTAAGAAAATGTATAAAAATCTTCTTCTTAAGAACCAACAATGGGAATGACTTCATATTTGATATTTAGCATTTCTAGGAGGAGGATTACAAAGTTTGGAAATGAATAAATTATTTGATGAAAAACGACCCCATTGGGGGAGCGCTAAAATCAGCCAAAAATTCAAAATGTCTGATTTCAACCAAATTTGGTAGAAAGCATTCCCAATAGTGAAGGCAATCAAAGTTTGTATAGAAAAAAAGGTTTAGGGGTCAAAGTTCAAGTTAGAATTACAGGAGGATCATAGGCATATGCATTTGAAAGTTGTAGGGACTGATCAGAGATGCCAATTTCTCTGAGAAACTCCGATTTTGTTTAAACAAACACCGCGCCTTTGATTGATGAAAAATTTTCTCTGATAATCTGCGGTTGTTTTTATAGTGTACAAGAAATTGCATTCACACCATCTGAGTAGGGCATTATTCGCCAATACACCGGTCGCCCGACTAGTAACTCCTCTGGCCTTTTCGTTATTAACGAAACAGAGATAGGAGAATTATTAAATGCCACCGGTAGCCTAAAATTGCATTGTCAATGGTGCAAATTTTGTATAAACACTGCTATAAGCCTCATGGTCAATGCTGGACAGGCACAAAGGTTTCGGCACAAGTAGAGATGGACAACATACGTGACGGAGAAATGCTGGAAGGCATTGGTAGCCCTATGACACCCAGAAAAAAAAACAAGTCGGTGCATAACCAGACCTATCTTAATTAAGTTGTTTATAGTGTAATTTGTCTAATACTCTGAGATTTGTTTAGTAGGTATAATAAAAATATAAAATGAATTGCTGCTTGCTTTGAGTGAATTTTATTGCACAATCAGGTAAACCACGCAATACCACATACATGTGTCAATACAAATAAATTTATGTTGTTAGACATTATTCAAACACAATTTTGCAGTCCCTAAAGAGTCTTGCATGATTCCCTTTCTTAAAGTTGGCCTTAACATGTCAATCACTTAATTTAAGCGATTGTTGCTCTTTTACTCAGGTGACCGTTAAGGCCCTTTGGGCCTCTTGTTATTTATGGCTCTATTGCTAAGTGAATATACCATCGGTTGCCAAGTGGTTAGAGCATCAAGTGGTTAGAACATCGTGCTTTAAACCATGAAGGTTCTTATCTCTAGTCAGAAGAGGTTCAAGCCCTACTGGAACCTAAGCTGACATTTGTGAGAAAATTTGCCATTTTCCTTGTGGAATGTAAAAATGTAACTAGGTTCTCTCCTCCATTGAATTTCATCATTAAATCTAGCTGCCACCATATGACAGAAGAATTAATGAGTGCTGCATGAAAAACAACATTTAAAATGAACAAGAAATGAACAAACATTGAAGAATTCTCTATTGTTATGATGTTGTTGATCAGAAATTGAGAGTGCTCTGGTCTGTTTTGTCAAAGTGAACTCTTACCAATTAGAAATTAAAAATGCAATTTCAGAGGTTTTGAAATGAATAATAATTTACTGGTCAAACCTGACCACAGTGACCAGTGAATTACTAAATTTCATTGGTCGAAGCCAAATTTTACTGGTCCTTATACATATTACTGAAAAAAGCAATTGACAAATAAACTGTTGTATATGTATATGTTCATTTATTTATTCATTTTCCAGCTCAATCTTCCTCAATATATCATTCATCAATCTTTCAGTCTATGGCTGGCCCAAAAAAATCTTTTTGGGCTAGTAGAATATCAGAACTACTGGTCCAAATGATAAAGTGATGGCCCAAATATTTTGGACAAATATCATTGTAAAAAGTAAAGAAAAAACACAAAGGAAGACTAGCGATTTATTATTCCTATATCTACAGCTCAATCAGTCTTTCCCTGCATATTTTGTAAAACTGTATACATGTAATATACACAATTATTTTTCACTAATGTATGAATAGTAGAATATCTGTAGGCATATATTATAAACATTGTTCTTATTAGGAATCTCAGTTATAAACAACTATTTTAATGCACATTAAAAGGATATGACAAATGTATTTCAGTGGGTCGAATGTGAATTTGCTTGAAAATAGGAACTTTGGGTCAAACAATCCCTGGCCCTGTTTAAGCTGTTAGCGATGACAGTTTAAAAATGTTGAAGACAAATAGATATAAACTACTTTGTTAAACTTAAATGCATATTAATTAGCAGGAATCCTGCCACTGCAAGCTGCATTGAATTATATTCTATCCAATTACAAGCACTTTTGAGTAAACACATCTTTAATATTCTTGGGAATGAACAACGTTTAAACCACACTACCGGTACTCACTAGGAGTATGTGATACTTGCCATCAGCCATGACAGGTTGATGTTTAATCACATGGTTGTTACATGATCAGAAGTAATCATTTGTGGGCATGGATATAAAGATTATTATATGACCATTTTGATATGATACCCCTTCTCAGCCTGAGATTCATGATATCGGCCTGAGGCCCGAAGGCTGATATCGGGACTGAGGGCTGAGAAGGAGTATGATATCAAAATGTTCATATTAAAATGCTCATATTAAAAACTTTTTATCATGTGTCTAAATTACAAATTATGACACATAACAAGATACAACAATAACAACATATACTCTAATTCCAATATTTGGTCGACAAAGAATTGAAAATTCTTTCACTGTGTTCAGTTTCATGATTTTGAATGACATCGAATGAGCAGAAGATGAAATGTACCAGAAACAAATGACACTTGAAATTCTATTTTCTTTTCATTGATCGCAATATAAATAGAGAAGTTCCGAAACAGGAGGTGCATTACGAGATTATTAAATGCATGGACGTGCATTACGAGAATATTTAATGCATGGAGGTGCATTACGAGAATATTTAATGCATGGAGGTGCATTACGAGAATATTTAATGCATGGAGGTGCATTACGAGAATATTTAATGCATGGAGGTGCATTACGAGAATATTTAATGCATGGAGGTGCATTACGAGAATATTTAATGCATGGTTGTATGTCAGTATTGCATATACAAATGTATATCTTATTAGGTACAGACATATGATGAAAGATATTACCACAGGTGTTGGATATTACTTAAAAAATGACACAAAATAAAGGATTATGTCTTATCTTGTAAAATGACAGGCATGACATGAATTTAGCAGGACAGTAGGGCACTCGCTCAAATGTTTTATTTTGGGCCAGTAACTACTTCAGTACTTGTCTTTGATCAACTTCTGGTCGCCAAGAAACCAAAGTGGTCGCATCTGGTGAGCTGGCGACCGGCTATTTCAGACGCTCATAAAATCCTCTGGTTTTACCCAGCGTTTCCACGAAAATCCTAAATGGATGGTGCAAACATTTACTGGTCGTTTGGACCAATTATTTGACGAATTTGATGGGACTTTTGTCAAATTTACAAAATTTGCCAGTTAGACCAACAGATTTAAAAAAAACCTCTGCAATTTGTCATTGTCTTAGCTTTTTACCAGTAAACTAGAAATGCCATGGTTAAAAAAATGCATCAATAAAGGAGACTTTAAGTTTAGCGAATTGATAATGGTTTAGTTTCAGCACGATAAAGCAGAGCATCCATTTTCCCATCAATCCAGGATACCTTTTAAGAAGCCATCTTTTGTCATCAGTGAAGTATCATATATAAAGGGTCTTTCCATTAAAACCTGAAATACCATTTTCTATCCAGTAAGTGCCCATAACCCTAAAAGTAACCCTCCCCTTATGTTAAATTTCAGATTTACTCACCATTTTTACTACCGTAGCCGGTTTACAAGAATATGTGTCCAGAAAAGCATAAGTGACCTTTGTTGACTTTTTATAATGAATAAATCTCTTTATAAAGGCCACCTGTCCAGAACAGCCTACTTTTGCCTGTTACCTTAAGTGGCCTTTATCAACAGTTTGACATGTATATGACTTATGCTAGTGTTATATAATTTTGTAACTTGGATATTTCAGCCTCCTTAAATAGATTTTGTATTTAGGCATTGAAATTGAACGTTGAAAGAACCCCCAAGGAAATACAGCAAGATCCATGATTTCCATTTCTTTGTGGTGTTTCTGTTTGCCTTTTAATGACGGAAAGCTGCTTCCCTTTGAACACTGCAGCAATGACACTGCAACATTTTGTGTAATAAAGTAATGAATATTGACTCTTGCATATACTTTACTCTCATGTGATTTATTTCATACATTTCAAATCAGTTTCAATTCAGCTTCAAAGAGGATTATGTTTGTTTTGTATCTATTTATGATAGGAAGTATGGAACTGGACATAATTCATGTATAGGTAAAAAATATACATCAGCCCACTGTCTAATAAAGGTGTCAATAAAATGAATGTGACCACAGAAGAAGTTACAGTAAATCTAGCATTAGCGACCACCTGTGTATAAAGACCACCTGGTTATACACTTTTTTGTCGTTCCCAGTAGTACCATTTGTGTACAAATCAACCTATATATAAAGACCATCTTTCTATAAAGACATGTCTGTAAGAGAGTCTTTATATACAAGTTTCACTGTACTTTCTTTAGTACAGTGGAACCTGTCTTCAGAGACCAACCTTTATGCCACTGAAATGTGGCCTTACAAGACAGGTGGTCTCTCAAACGTTCTGTCTGAAGGATTATTTAACAAGTGATTTTCAAAATATGATCTTAACAGACAGGTGACCTCTCATAACAGTGGTCTCTTAAAACAGGTTCCACTGTATTGAATATAAGTGATGTTCATTTTGTTAACAAAAATAATGAATATGACTGACCTTTTTGTCATTTATTCACCATAGCAACTAGAGTTGAGTCATTCAAGCTCTAGAAAATCCTTCTTACCCCAGATTGATTAAATTTGTCAGTCATAGCATCAATTTCCTCTTAATGCAATAGATTTTCATTTCATGATTGTGTGAAAAGATGAGAATTAACAGATTCCAGAAATCATGAGGACTTATTGTAATGATATTTGTGTTTATTGTCATGAGGTGCAACAGAGATGTATCAATCACAGCAATTGCCAGTCTCGTTTTTCATTCCTGATTGTTATTGCCGAAGTCTGAACATGAAAGTGATATAAGAGTAGAGAAATGGCTGTTCTTTGCGGGAGGGCAGAAAATACGGAATCAATGACTATTTACCTTGTTTCTGTGATGGAAATGTCCTGATCTTGCCGTTTATCTTCCAATCAAACCAGGACGTATCTGAGATAGAAGCTGCATCGACATCCGATATCGGTGATCATGAAGTAGTTATTAAATAAGAAATTACAGGAATTTCAAATAACTGTTTTTTATTGCTTTGCAGAAGGTGCAAGCAGAAAATCTATCGTACAACATGGTACTAAGAGTGGATTTTACGAGAATTGTAAATTCAGTGTGTCATATTTCAGGAAATAAATTAGGACGTTTGTACCTTAAAAACAATAATTAAGTACAATCGACAGTAAGACCGGGTCCATACCAATAAGATGTCCTGTAGTACCTCTTGGTGACGAGTTACAAATAGGAAATTCATGTTTTTGCACTTGTGAACAAAACAATATCTCATACACGAAGTGATAATCAGTAACTGGGATGTAAATAAAATTGAAAATTATTGCTTTTCTCAGGAAAAGTCTGACATATCCATCTTTTCATGGCTAATATACAACATTGATTGAATATGAAGCTGATATAATTGACATCATTTGTTTTTTTCTTCATCTCTTTCTCAACATGCACTTTTATGTAAGGTGAAAGTGATTTTTTTTTATATTCAAGGAATGTAAATTATTTTGTTTGTTTGTGTGAATGGTGTTTTACGCCACACTCAAAAATATTTTACTTATATATATGGTGGTGGCCAGTTTTTAATGTAGGAGGAGAGAATCTGGTTACAATGTACCGAGGAAGAAATTACTTGCCTGCTGCAAGTAAACTAGCAAACTTTCTCTCAAAAATCAGCTTAGCGGGAAACTTAATGGTTTGAAAAGTGATACTCTAACCACTTGACCACAGAGTCTCTCCCAAATCTCTAAGAAAAGCATTCCATCATTAGAGAGGGATCAATACTTTACGAAAAACCTAAGAATGGTAGAAATAAGGGTGACAAATTAGACTTATACATATTTCATTATTTAGTAAAGGTTACAGGTCCCAAATATCAGCGGTGACTGTCAGTCAGTTTACATGTACATCTTACATAAGGAATGACCTGACAATTAACCACTGCAGTTGAATGATGGCAAGAAAATGGCTTACTGAAAAAGGAAGCACTGAGCATATATATGTTTTGTTTTGAAAATCTCTAAAAGATTAAGTGATATCAAAGCTGGGGAGGGGGAGGAGGGTGAATGCCTTGGTTGAAGCATTGTTTTTATATATATTAGAGGTTAAACGGAAAGTCACAAGACAGGAGGTTGTCTTCTATAACACTTATCTCACAAGACAAGTGGTCTTCTATTGCAACAGTCTCATAAGACAGGGGGTTGTTTTCTATTACAGTGGTCTCACAAGACAGGAGGTTGTCTTCTATGACACTTATCTCACAAGACAAGTGGTCTTCTATTGCAACAGTCTCATAAGACGGGGGGTTGTTTTCTATGACAGTGGTCTCACAAGACAGGAAGTTGTCTTGTATGACAGTGGTCTCACAAGACAGATGGTCTTGTAGAATAGGGCCTCTGTGGCCGAGTGGTTAGAGCATCACACTTTGAACCATATAGTCTCTTACTTCTGGTCAGCACAAGTTTGATTGCCACTGGGACCTAAGCTGATTTTTGTGAGGTACATTGTAACTGGGTTCTCTCCTCCACCATTAAAAACTGGCTGCCACCATACGACTGAACAATATGGTGTAAAACACTATTATAAATTTTAAAAATTAAAATCTGATCTCACAAGACAGGTTCCACTGTACCTATATTCCTAAAACATGTCTGTGAATCTGATATGATAAAAATATATGTTCAAGGATTAATGTACTTGGTTATGCAGTGTGTTCGATGGTAATGACTTCTACCCATTGTCCTTTATGAAGATAATGTTCAAATGCTAAAGGGCCTTTTTGTTTACACTTTTTGAAGTGAATTGATTGGATATCACACAACATACACATCACAAAAAGTACATAATTGGAAATCGATACCGAAGAAACTGCAGAAGCAGCACACTTTATTATCGGGATACCAGAAAGAAGATTCATGTAATATCCCAGAGTTTCTTTACTTTACTACACCAGTTCTATCTGGGTGTAGGGAAAGGTCACACACAGGATTATGTACTCTTTTTTGTAGTTATGCAATTGATTGAAGTAAGTGATTAATACTCAATTTCAAACCTGTGGAATATGTTGATATTTATTTGGTGATAGGACTTTATGTGATTTCACCTGTAACATAAGGTAAACTGAGTGTGTGATTAACACCTGTAACATCAGGTGAATTGGTTATACCTGTGTGTGGTGTTGATGTATACAGCATGTGGAATGTGTATTGAGAATACTTCTGACTATTAACTTACTGAAGTCCTGAGTTTGTTTGTACTAATGCAAGGAAAACCCTGCATATACAGGCAGGTACAGATTTTGGGCTTTGGAATGGTTTGATATCTGGGATAAAGCTGACAGGATGAATATATCAGACAGGTACCAGTGTTCATTATGTATTGATAGTGAGAAAGAGATTGAATGAAAATAAAGTTTTCATGTCAGCAAAATATTTGCGTTTAGTATTACTGTGTTTAAATTCATTTGATTTTTCATTTTTTATGAAAAGGTGTACTAAATTGAATTTAAAGTATTTCAGAAGTGTTCCATGTCATATGAGTTACAAGGTAGACACTAATAATTTAAATAAAATGAGGAATTTTATAAATTTTCAAAATTACCTAAGTAAATAAAACTTCAGTTGTCAAATCCCAGTACCTGTGTTATGTGTGTATGCATGTGTGTGTGTGTGTGTGTTATGTGTGTGTGTGTGTGTGTGTATGCATGTGTGTGTGCGTGTGTGTGCGTGCATGCGTGCCCACACATTTCTGTAAGTCTGTTTTTCTTTGTTGCTATATATGTATGTTTAACCAGGGTAAAAGAGATTTCATTTGATTTCTTTGTAAAAATAGTAGGAAGATCATTTTATAGAACGATTTTATCAGGAGCGATGATTGTTGCATTTTATATATAGAGTAACCTGTCTGGAGGTACTATTTAGGTATTATATTCACAGACATGCTCAGTTAAATAACCCTTTTATCTCTTGAAAGATCCCCTGATTTGAGTCACCAATTGTCTTAAGAAACCAACTGTCTTGAGTGGTTACCTGTCAGGAATGATCACCTGTCTTGAGAGACCACCTGTCATGAATGATCACTTGTCTTAGGTGACTGCTGTGAGACCAGCTGACTTAAGTGAAAGCTGTCTTGAGGGACCACCTGTCTTATGTGTTCACCTGCCTTGAGTGACCACCTGTCTTGAGTGACCACCTTTCTTGAGTGACCATTTGTCATGTAAGACTTCTTGTCCTAAGCGACTTGTATTGAGTGACCACCTATCATGGCACCATGTATAGAGAGACAACCTGACTAGAGTGACCAATATTCTTGACCACTTGTCTTGAGTGACCATCTGTCTTTAGAGACCTCCTCTTTTGAGTGACTTCCTGTCATGAGTTTTCACCTGCCTTATGTGACTACCATTCTTGAGTGACCATTTGTCTTGCGTGACTGCCTGTCATGAGTGATCACTTGTCTTGAGTGACTACCTGTCATGAGTGACCACTTGTCTTGAGTGACTGCCTGTCTTGAGTGACTTCCTGTCATGAGTGTTCACCTGTCTTGTGTGACTACCATTCTTGAGTGACCATTTGTCTTGAGTGACACCTGTCTTGTGTGACTACCATTCTTGAGTGACCATTTGTCTTGAGTGACCATTTGTCTTGAGTGACACTTGTCTTGAGTGACTGCCTGTCATGAGTGACCACTTGTCTTGAGTGACTACCTGTCTTGAGTGACTTCCTGTCATGAGTGTTCACCTGTCTTGCGTGACTACCATTCTTGAGTGACCATTTGTCTTGAGTGACACCTGTCTTGTGTGACTACCATTCTTGAGTGACCATTTGTCTTGAGTGACCATTTGTCTTGAATGACACTTGTCTTGAGTGACTTCCTGTCATGAGTGATCACCTGTCTTGTGTGACTACCATTCTTGAGTGACCATTTGTCTTGAGTGACACCTGTCTTGTGTGACTACCATTCTTGAGTGACCATTTGTCTTGAGTGACCATTTGTCTTGAGTGACACTTGTCTTGAGTGACTACCTGTCATGAGTGATCACTTGTCTTGAGTGACTACCTGTCATGAGTGATCAATTGTCTTGAGTGACTACCTGTCATAAGTGATCACTTGTCTTGAGTGACTACCTGTCTTGAATGACTACCTGTCTTGAGTGACTACCTGTCTTGAGTGACAATTGTCTTGAGTGACTGCTTGTTATGAGTGATCACCTGTATTGTGAGACCACCTGTTGTGTGAAACTACATATCTTGAATGACCATCAAACTTGAGTAAATGACCATCAGTCTTGAGTAATCACTTGTCTTATGATACCACCTGCCTCACCACAGGTTCTTCTGTACTTATATGTACAATATGTGTTAACCAAAGTGATAATTGTGATAGGCATGTGTTGTTTACAACAATACTTTATATGTACATTGTTGTACCATAACACAAGGGATTCCATAGTTCTAATTTCCTGTGGAAGTAGATTTCAGAAATGCCTTATGACTCATTGGTGTATCTTTGCAGAATGGTTGGTCTATATGTTTACATTTTTTGACACATGTATGGCAGATCAAGATCTTAGTTTACTAGATGACGGACAACATCATGTCTTACACTTTTATATATCAGATTAGGATACACTAATATGTGTTTCTGTTTTAACTCATTCACCCCTAGAGACACATTTGGACTGATCTTAAGTCATTGATTTACAGAAGAGTCCATTGTTTTCAGGGGTTGATGAGTTAATATACATGTAGACCAAGCTTCTCCTCAGTTCTACCAAACTATACAGATGATCCTCTGCTTTATTGTAATATTGAGAAAAATAAACAAATAAATAAAAAAAAAAAATAATGGACCTAGTAATCACAGTAATAGCTTATTGTTGCCCTGCTGATTGATAGAATCTTACATAGATGAAATGAGTTGAAGGAAAATCTCGGCCTGATTGGTAGACATCCCACTCAAGAATCTTTCACTCATATGGAAACGTCATCAAATGCCAGTGAAGGTCTTCAAATTTTGGTCTATGCTCAGCACTTACAGCCATTAAGCTCGTACTCTTATCACCAGGGTTGAGATTTCACTGTTCACACATTGTTGTTTTCTCTCCAATAATTCAAAAGACATCTTTATTGAGTACGGGCTAGGGTCACAATTTGGTTACATTTCTAAACTTTCAGTCCGACCTTCAAATACTGTATACCTTGAAAAATTTGCTCCAGTTTAATTTTTGTTTGGGCCTTAGTGGGGAGGGCGAATTTAAATTGAAGGTGAAATTTTCAACATAAATTACTGAAACATGGACATTGATATCATCCATGAGACTGGTGATATAGGGTGAATTTAAGGCGGGTGAATGTTTTTTGAGCAAAAATAACCAGGGGCAAAAACTTCCAGGTCAAAGCGCATGTGAGCTGTGTTTTTCTGTTGGGAAAGATCAGTAATCTTTTTAGGGATAATCATTGCCTTCATCAACAAGTGTGGGAGAATACAGCATCCACATCACAAGCAATTAATTAAAGTCCTAGGATTGACTTCCGATACTTGTAATACTCGAGACTTCAAAAAGAATTTTGATTTACGAAGGGCTTGTTATAATAAGTGAAAATCATAGATGAGAGGGTGAACTTAAAATGAATGCAAAAATTTTCAAGCTATATAATTGAAGCAAGCAACATACATGCCATTCAATTTTGACACCATGGTGATTTAGGGCAAATTTAAGATGGGATGAATATGTTTTCTTTTGTAAAGGGGCAAAAATAACAAAAGGCAAAAATTTCCATGTGTACAGTATATAGTGTACCATGTACTTTTGTATACATCTAAGTACACATAAGTCAATACAGCATTTTATGATATGCTACATGTCCTGTAGACAATTGTTTGTAAGTATATCACATATATAGTGTATAGGTAAAGATTTATATATAGATTCTATCTGGCAAACTTCTGTTGTATTCCTATGTGTTTCATTATTATGACTGTATTGCACTAATAGAGCCTCTTCTCTTTCAGTTACATATCACTTACATCATAAACAAAACATGTCACCAGCTCATATCCTATTTATTTTTACTACAGACTACATGTAACACTTTGAATTTGTGTTTTTATGCCCCTGGCCTTAAAGGTCTGCTGGGGGTAGGGGGGGGGGGCATCTAGTGTTTGGATAGTCCGTCTGTCTGTTTGTGTGTCTGTCCTTAGTTCCGTCCCACTTACATATTAAGTGCAATATTTCAAGTTTGGATTGTGATACAGTAACCAAACTTAAATTGTAAGTTCATCCAAGGTTTGCTCACATTTCACTGACATCACATGCCCATGGGAGTGGGATGGGATCAAAATGTAGGACATTGCAATATTTATTAAAGTATACATACTATTTGCCAGCATAGAAATTTGTTGGGACAGGAGGCATTTGTGTTTCACAAACACATCTTGTTTTTTTTCTAATTTTAACCCATTCACCCCTAAAGACACTTTTGGACTGGTCTTAATCATTGATATGCAGAAGAGTCCATTTATTTCAGGGTTCGATGAGCTAAGTCTCAGAAAAGGATGCATTTTTAAAGCTCATAAAAACTTAAGAAGAAAATGTTGGGACTGTAGATTTGTCTACATCTCTGAGTCTGCTCAGTTAGGATTTTGATTAAAGTTTTAAAATTGCTAACCATTCACTTATTTAATTGTTTCAACAGTAGGGAACATGTATGCATTCATCTCAGAATTCTTGTTAGATACAAGTTCTTATAACAAGAGATGGCTATTATACGGCTATAATGGTAACATACTGCCATAATAGTTCTTAATAACAGTGGACAGATAACTGTGATAAGGTTTATGGTAATATACTGCCAAAATATATTTTGTTTACAGTGGAGGGGATAACTTACAAGGCTTACAATAACATACTGTCATGATAGTTCATGTTAACAGTGGACGGATAACTGTTATAAGGTTTATGGTAATATACTGCCAAGATATATTATGTTTACAGTGGAGGGGATAACTTACAAGGCTTACAGTAACATAATGTCATGATAGTTCATGTTAACAGTGGACGGATAACTGTTATAAGGTTTATGGTAATATACTGCCAAGATATATTATGTTTACAGTGGAGGGGATAACTTATAAGGCTTACAGTAACATACTGCCATGATAGTTCATGTTAACAGTGGAGGGATAACTGTTATAAGGTTTATGGTAATATACTGCCAAGATATATTATGTTTACAGTGGAGGGGATAACTTACAAGGCTTACAGTAACATACTGCCATGATAGTTCATGTTAACAGTGGAGGGATAACTGTTATAAGGTTTATGGTAATATACTGCCAAGATATATTATGTTTACAGTGGAGGGGATAACTAATAAGGCTTACAGTAACATACTGCCTTGATAGTTCATGTTAACAGTGGAGGGATAACTGTTATGGTAATATACTGCCAAGATATATTATGTTTACAGTGGAGGGGATAACTAATAAGGCTTACAGTAACATACTGCCATGATAGTTCATGTTAACAGTTTAGGAATAACTATTATAATAAGAATTATAGTAATATACTTCCATGTTATTTCATGTTTACAGTGAAGAGAATAACTTATTAGGCTTACAGTAATAAACTGTCATGATATTTCATATTAACTATGGAGAGATAACTATTATAAGGTTTGCTGTAACATACATAATTTGATGATATTTTATGTTTGCAGTGGAAGGAGCTAATGGTAACATAATGTCATGATATTTCATGTTAACTTTGGAGGGATAAATATTATAAAGCTAATGGTAACATAACACCATGATATTTCATGTTAACTTTGGAGGGATAAATATTATAAAGCTAATGGTAACATAACACCATGATATTTCATGTTAACTTGGGAGAGAAAACTTTTATAAAGCTAACGATAACATAATGTCATGATATTTCATGTTAACTTTGGAGGGATAACTACTATAAAGCTAACGATAACATAATGTCATGATATTTCATGTTAACTTGGGAGAGATAACTACTATAAAGCTAACGATAACATAATGTCATGATATTTCATGTTAACTTTGGAGGGATAACTACTATAAAGCTAGCGATAACATAACACCATGATATTTCATGTTAACTTTGGAGGGATAACTACTATAAAGCTAACGATAACATAACACCATGATATTTCATGTTAACTTGGGAGAGATAACTACTATAAAGCTAACGATAACATAATGTCATGATATTTCATGTTAACTTTGGAGGGATAACTATTATAAAGCTAGCGATAAGATAATGCCATGATATTTCATGTTAACTTTGGAGGGATAACTATTATAAAGCTAGCGATAAGATAATGCCATGATATTTCATGTTAACTTGGGAGAGATAACTTTTATAAAGCTAACGGTAAGATAATGCCATAATATTTCATGTTAACTGTGGAGGGATAACTATTATAAAGTTTATGATTACATAGTGCCATGATATTTCATGTTTTCAGTGGAGGGATAATGATTATTAAGTGTACAGTAACATAATGCCATGATATTTCATGTTAACTGTTGAAGGATAACTGTTATAAGACTTAAGTTAGCATACTGTCATGTTAACATAGCTTGACTACATTATTGCCATTCATTCCTGAGTGAATGAAGTGGTGCAGAATTGCATTCATACAATTTCCTATCAATCTGAAAGTTTATAGAAAGATGAATTGACAGGGCTGAAAATCGAAGGAAAGTGATACCTTTGATATATATACCTGGAATATTTTTGTCAATATTAACTCATTTTGTATTTGAAATTACTCTTTTTAAATTTCTTTTTTGGAATATTTCTTGCTTTTAAAATTACTCTTTTTAAAGAGTAATATATTTCAATGTTTTTGATATGTGTCTTTGAAGATTATTTGTAGGGACGTATAGTTTCGGTTTGTAGTCTTAATAAACTTTAAAGTGACAGGTTTCTTAGTAGGCATACCTAACTAATAATACTCTGTTAATTTGTTACTCTACTCATTTGACCTTGTGACCTGTAATAAAAAAATAGCTGCCATTTGAGAGACACTCTCTACCATCACACATCTTAGTCAGATATTTTGATGTACACAAGTGGAAAATTGTTTGCATTAATTCAAATGTATACAGGGGCTTCTGTGGCTGATTTGTTAGAGCATCGCGCTATAAGCCATGAAGTCTCTCCTCTAGTCGGCACAGGATCAAGCTGCACCAGAACCTAAGCTGAATTTTGTGAGAAAGTTTGTGTGTTTACTTGCAGAACGTAAGTGGTCTCTCTTCCAGGGTACATTGTAACTGTGTTCTCTCCTCCGCCATTAAAAATTGACAGCCACCGTATAACTGAAAATAAGTGTGCATTAAAAAACAAAACATTTAAAGAAAGGAAGAATAAAATGTGTGTTTGTGTGTTTGTATACATGTGAATTTCATGTGACAGCGTATTAATGTAATAACTGTGCACGCTAAGCTACTTGTAAGTGTATAACTACACACCATCCTCTACCTGTGCAGTTAAACCTCTTTATGACACACCCCCTCCCACAATTTCATTTGCCAAAAGTTTTGAAAGTTAACTTTTCCAATTTTCTCTATTATTTCATTGAAGGTTTCCTTTAACCTTTTGCCAAACCCCTCTATAATGCCACATTTTGGCTAAACAAATGGTGGCAAGGTTTTACTGTAAATAAAATTCCAGATCAAACGTGTAACTAGACATGTCTTTTTTTTACGACTTCATTACTATACATGTACAGATATTACATATGTTTTTTAAGCATTCCAGCTGCACAAATGTCTTTAATAGTTGTTACGATAATAATGTTCAAATAAAACGACACAAAGGAATAAAAAATCAATGTACTACAAGATTATGTATTTTCATTTCAACAACTGTTGCATATCTAGCATCAGTGTACAACCATTAAGTTTTGCGTTGTTTTGCAGCTTTTGTTGGCCCTCGTATCTGGTCTTTAACAAACATGAATGCCGTCATAGCATATCATTGATTTGATAAGCAGAATTAGGGCACACTTTCCATTGACAAAAGGTCCTAATGACTTTGAATTGGTTGTTATCAATAATGGTTTCAGAATCCTACAAGATAATATTTGATCGACCTATATACATTATGGATGTGGATTAATTATAACCTTAAATGTAATTGGGTTCGTAATGTAGAGTTAATTCCTGATAACACTTATTAGATTTATGCAAGAAACGCAAGAGGGGAACCTCCCATTCCAAATTCAGAGCCATGAAGTCAATCACTTCATGGTCAGCACAGGTTCAAGCCCTATATTAATTGATATATATGAATTGTCAAAAATTCTGTTTCATGTAATTTTTCATTCATATACATATATTATTCATTCCATGCAGTTTACAACGTAACTTACATCCAAAATCGTATCTCTTTTATAGCAGTCTACAACTACATGTATATTTATCCAGCTTAACATCATAAGAATTCCCATGCCCCCTGTACTTACAGACTTTGAGATATACCTGTAGGTTTTGGCTCATCTGTCCATCCATTTGGTTGAATCTGTGAGACAAATACTTGGTCCTAACTTAACCCATTAACCAATAAAGACGCATTTGGACTGGTCTAAATCATTGGTTTATAGAAACTTTGTCAGGGTTGATGTCATAAAATCTTTCCATGGCATCTTGCCAATAGGAGATTTATGTCCCATGACAGCTCTCCATTTAGGTTCAGTTAGGGTGGCAATATTGTTTTAACTAACTTACATAGTGTTGATAATGCTGATACAAAAATAAAATGTAATCATAAATTACAAACCCCTGATGTTGCTTTGTTTGTGTGAAATTTCGACTGTGAAAGTAATAAACAGCTTTCAGTGGGACTCCCACTTAAATTTACAATTTGCTTAATTTTAAGTTTTTTTTTACTTTATAATTAAATATGGAATTTAAAACCAAAACTAAAAACAAAACAAACAAAATTTAAAAAATAAACAACAACAACAAACATATACCAGTAGATGGATATTTGTATGTGATATAATCGATACAGTGACTGCATTGTGCTTGAAATTAATGGTCACATCTGTGACCACATTGCATATACTCATTCTACATAAAACTAAATACTACATGAAGGTATAATGCATTAATCCCTCTTTTATAGTTTCCGTCTCTTAAACCAGTGAAGTCTTCCCTCAAGGACATCAAATTTCACAAATCTATTTCACCTTGAAGACATTTTAGAGAGAATGGTTAAAATAGCAGTGATGCTAATGTTAATTTACCATACTAAACTGAAGTGTTGTATCCAAAAATAGAATGACGATCATTTCCTTTTATAGAATCAACCAGAGATGGTCATTTAAATCCTGCAATTTTTTTTCGTTACTTTCTATTCTTGTGTGGTATGAAATTGTAATCAAACTCTACAGTAAATTACGTTTGACAAGCTGGAAGCCTGAACTCAGATTGCTACTGGCATCTCACCCTGTTTTTATTTTCCAGACCATGAATGTATCATATGAAATTCTACAAATAACCAAAATGATATTAACATTCATCTAAGAATAGCTAAAGTAAATCATTTTATGAGCCTCTGTTAGGTCATTACTTTAAATGTATTAGATAAACTGTCATGCAGTAATAAACTAAACATTGGTGTGAAGATGTGGGATGGTTACTTTCTTGTCAAAAATTTTCTGTGTTAATTTGTGCAGATTATGTTCTTGCTTCCTGGATATTGTGAAAAGCTTCAAATTACCACGCATTATTTTGTCTTTAGCGTCGGCTTTCTTGAGAAGCAATATGTGTTTATAGTGTACACAATAATTGTTAACCAAATGTTTTGTCTTACAACATAGTAGGAGGGAAAGTTTTAATAATAAAGATGTTACATGAAAACTGGGCTCACTAGCTTTATAATCTGAGTGTTACTCAAGTCAGAGAATTTTATTAAACTCCAACTAATCCTAAAAACTGATTGGCCAAGCAGGGCTTGATAAACTCATTTACCCTTAAATACACATTTGGAGTGGTCTAAGTCATTGATTTACTGGAGAGTCCATTGTCTTTCAGGGGTTGATGAGATAGGACCTGAAAATTTGCTGATTTTATAATGTCCAGGGGGTGGTGGGGTGCTATTTTATTGGTTGCTATTTTCAAGTTCATATAACCTGGCGGGGTGGAGTTTCATGAGTCCTTACTTGATCTGGATGAGTTTAAAGTTTAGGTAATGCAGCATATCAAAATTCAAATCACACTTCCAAGAATTATCATTCTTACTTTTCGCCATCCTTTGAGAATCCAGTTTGGAACAAAACCCTTTTCATATGAAGCTTATCTTAACCAGAAACAATAGTTTATATTAACATTTTATTTTTGATTAGAAGTAAATGTTTTATACTTGTTTCCATGGCACCATAAAACTTTAAATTTACTGAAGTCTGAGAATATATTCAACTTGGCTTGCTAAACTTATCAAATTTCAGGTTTAACTGATATACTCTGGTAAATAATGGACTCTTCTTTACATCGATGACTTAAGCCAGTCTAAATGTGCCTTCAACTGTAAATAAGTTATAACTGAAGTTCAGTAAAATTTTCAGACTTAAATTTTATGGTGCTGGACCTCAGTTTCATAAAAGAAACTGGGTCCGATTGTTGACACGAAGGTCAATGACCTTACTACAGCTTAAGTGGTGGTGGAGAGATTTAATGATTTGCATAAATTATGAGTCATATAATGAATATTTTACGGAATTTTAGATTTTGTACTTTATGAACTATAATAAGGGTATACTGTAGTTTAGTTGGCTAACCTTGCTTTTCATGCAATTTGATTGACTGATGATGTTTTGAAGTGTTGATTTCAGCTCAATGGCCAATTTCCTGGGTACTGGTACATTGTAATAAGAATTTCTTGTCCAGGAGTAAAAATGTGCGTGCTACCATATAACTGAGATATTGTTGATTGTGGCAAAGTTCACTATAAAAACAACAACAACAAAATACATAGTTTATACAATGAAACCTGTCTTGAAAAACTGCTTGCCTTAAGAGACATGACATAATGGTGGATGATTGGGTAGTCTGTACAGACACATTTCACTGTATAACAAAAATGTTAAGATAATTATGACATGCTGTAAGATTGTTGATAATAGACATATTACAAAATGATTCAGATTTTTGTTGCTTCACATACCATATTATACCCAATAAGTACCCCTCCCCATTTTTACACTTGATTGAAAAATCTTTTCTAGCTGGTTGAAGGGGAGATGTGGACCAGAAAAATGTAAATATCAGATTATCTCAAGCCTCGCCAGCAACAGAAAACTGTCAATAGGTGTCCTAAATGGTAATAAGTACAATAACTTTTCCACACTGCCTTATAAAAAGAAATTTATCTATATCTGTTTTACGTCAATGTGACTCTTTATTGGTTCCAATGAAGCACCCACCCTTTTTCCCATTTTTTTAAGCCCTCGGTACTATGGTACATAAGGCACAACTTAAAGGATTAGTTGTTTGACTAAAGTAGTGGCTAACACAATTGCTTCTCACCAGTTTGATCCTCAGCTTGGACAAGTGAGTGTGATGCCAGCTGGGACACATGGGTTTTCTTTAGTTTCCTCCCACATTATTGCTCTGCCTCCATGGCTGAGTGGTTACAGCATTACAATTTGAACCATGAAGTCTCTCACTCAGCGCAGGTTTGAGCCGTGCAGGAACCTAAGCTAATTTTTGTGAGAAAGGTTGCCAGTTTACTTGCGGAAGGCCGGTGGTCTCTTCCTAGGTATATTGTAGCCTGGTTCTCTCCTCTACCATTAAAAACTGGCTGCCATTATGAAATTTAAAAGTGGTTTAGTGTGGCGTTAAATGCCTCAAAATTCAGTCATTGTAAAATAGATAAAGTATACATGTATATTTTAATTGAAATGTCAATTTTCAGTCTGGAATTACCAACTTCATGTGCTAGTTATAATGGATTCATTAAAGATTAACTATATGTATAGTTACTGGTATTGGATATTTTGATCTCTGATTTAAAGATATTCATTGAAAATCAATTTCATACCTTTACTTGTTACCTGCCTCAGGTATATCAGGAATGCAAGTAGAAAGATAATTACATGTAAATATGTAATATTCCAGTTCTACAGTTCTCTTGCACAATATATAATGCTCAAGATAATTTGATGGTTTAGTGCTTATGGATTATATATGAATTATCATATGAGTGCTAGATTCTTTGACAAGATGGTAGTCATTGTTTAATATTTTGTATATGCTGAATGTATAAGAAGGTAAGTGTCTGTATATTTGTCAGTTTTTGTTGTTGTGCATATGTGTGTGTCTTTATGTCTGTATTTATGTGTTTGTGTATTTGTTGTGTGTATTTGTGCATCTGTGTGTGTATTTATGTGTTGTGTGCATCTGTGTGTGTATTTATGTGTTGTGTGTATGTGTGCATCTGTGTGTATGTATGTGTTGTGTGTATGTGTACACATGTGTGTATATTTATGTGTTATGTGTATGTGTGCATCTGTGTGTGTATTTATGTGTTGTGTGTATGTGTGCATCTGTGTGAGTATGTGTTTGTGTGGTTGTCGTGAGTATGTGTGTGTTTTTATGTGCATATATGTGTGAGTATTTGTTTGTATTTTAATATTTCTTTGTAAACAATTTTTCATTTATGTGGTGCCTGCAAGATTTTTAGAGATGGAGGAGAAAGTCTAGTTACAATGTAAACTGGAAGAGACCACTCTACTTCCGCAAGTAAACTGACAAACTTCCTCACAAAATCACCTTAGGTAATCCAGCAAAGTTCGTACTGTTTTAATGAGAGGTTAGAGACTTCATGGTTTAACAACTGGGCCATAGAATTTGCCTTGGTAAACTTGGTCAGGTTACTAGTAAGGACAAAATGCAGACTTTTATTTTTGATTATCAAAAAGAAAGATTTGTATGAAAATAAAATTTCGACCTTGCTAGTAATCTAACAATTAGAATTTTTCATCAGAAATATACATGTATTGTCTTAAATCCTTTCAACTGTATGGACTGTTCTAAAAACTCCAGAAAAGAACATACCATTTAGATTTTTAGGGGTGAAAGAGATACTCAAACATAATAGATGTTTGTAGTATTCAAGCATCAGGTGTTATGTCATTGGTTCTTATGTACATATCACCTGCGCACAAACACTTCCGGATGGTATCAAGACGTTTCATGCCCAAGATATTTCATAGCCAAGACAAATTGTACCCATCAAAAGACAATTGAAGGTACCCTGTGTATGATTTGTCTTTGGACACAATTTTTCTTGGGCTTCGATGTCATAATCTGGATGTGTTTGTGAGCAGGTGATATAAATAGGACGGCAGTTACCATGAAAAGGTCTATAAGTACATGAAAAAGACATCTTTGACTATTGTACACCCCCATGCTCTGTCTGATGATATATAGCTTCGAGTGAAATGAAAAAAAGTTACCACAGAAAAATTTCTGGCAATAATTGACATTCTGTATAGGCCTGTTAATTCTCTAAAATCTTCAACAGTTTACACTTTCTTTCTTTAACTGGAACAATTAACACCTGTTTTGTAATTCTTAAGTGTAGTTAGTATAACCTGTATTACTCTATATATAGAAACACCTGAAGTCAAAAGTTCACAAGGTCATACAATTTATACTGTTTTTAACATTGGTGTCATCTTCTGGATGTTCACATGGGATAGAAATGGTAGAAATGTCACATAAAGAATAATAGAATCTTATATGGATGTGCGGAGTGGATAAGGAAATCTCCACACGAGTGGTAGGAATCTAGTTGTCCAATCTGAGCGTTTAACCCAGGGAATTGGAATTTCAGTTTCTTACCACGAGGGTTAAGGTTAAGGTTTCTGTATTCTCATCACATATAAACTGCTTCCTTACAAAGTTATATTGTGACATTATAGAGCTTTAAGATTTTCAACACCCTAGGGTGTGGACAGAGAAATTCTGACTTGGCACAATGGTAGATATGCTTGTCCCAGGTGGGAGAAATGACTGTGTCAGGAACTAAACCTGAATCCATTAGTTTGCAAATCTGGTTTTTACCAGTTGAGCTACAGAGTGATTACCCCACTAACACCATATAACTCACTCTCGCTGCCTTTCTGCCTCTGGTTCTACAGGCAAATGAATAAAGTTGAGTTTGCAGTGGATGATTCATATTGTGAATGTGTAGAAGTAGGTTTCAAAATATATTTTTTCATTCCCCTGCTTTTCTAAAGATACCTCCACCTGTCTAAAGATGGGGGTATAAAGGAACTTGTCTGGCTATGAGTGTGTTTCTATCCCTTTGTCAATCTCCTCCAAGTCTCCCCCTTAAGGATTCTTGAATTTACTATAACTGCTTTATTTATCAACAGATATGACTCATGTTTTGGTCATAAAAGTAATACAATATTGAGCTCTTTAACATATATATTTTTTTTCAAATGGCAGATTTTAAATTCAGATAAAAACAGAAAGTTGATCCATCCATAAACTACCCAATGTGAAAAGTGAATTCTTATTAATTCAAAGTGTGTAATTGCCTTAATGGGTTACCTACATGTAGGAAAATGTCTCAGGGTTATCTATCATATATATTTTTTTATCAATGTATAATGCCAGTCTGAAACTAACTTCGGTAGTAATCGATGGAGATAAAAATGCTATCATGACGGGATTAGTCGGGATTTAGGTTTTTAGAATGGAATGAAATGTGTCAGTTTGTACAATTTTCTTGAATGAATTCATTCACCATTGATGAATTCGTCCACCATTGATAAAGGTGACAGATTGTTTTTGCTGCGAGAGGATTGGAATGAGCTCAAACAGAATTCTGTGAAAACTTGGGCTTCACATAAGGGTGAAATGTTTGTTTCACAATAAAAAAAATTGAATTGTAAAGCATCATATGTTTCATACTCAGTTTGCACGTAGAAAACCGAAATGTAAAAATACTTTTTTTCCACTGAGCATTAGTATGTGGCCCCGAGGACCATTAGTCACATTGATTCATTTCATTTCACCTGTTGTCAACAGTGGTTCTACAGATATTATCAGTGTCCCTGAGCTTACACCAGGAGAATTATGTAAGCCGTGAAATGCTGAAGATGTAATTTATGATAGCATACTGATTAGATGTGAGATTCTGCTGCTGATTGTGTTAGTCTTGCAAGTTTATTTTGGGACAGTAGATTGCTGTCTGGTGTCGTTTTGACAAGATGAATGCAAATCAATTTAAACCAATCAAATTTATTGAATAGCAACAATTACTCTCACAAATCATTGGGTTATAGTTAGAATGACATCTATTATGTAAAACTGTCCAGTTATAATGAAATACTAATTTTAATACCAGTGATGTCTATAGGATCTAGCCGTTTGTTTGCGCCATAGAGACCTTCATTATAAATTAGATAGAAGAGAGGCTTTTTCAAAACAGATACAAGATAATTTTTAAAAAGTCAGAATTTCATCGCTAAATTTACATGTAAACTCTCAAATTCGAAATGTTACTAGGTTATATTTATTATTGGACCGTTTTGTCATTATTATCAATACAATGTACATGTAGAATCTAATTTTAGCCATTACTTTAGTCACATGATGATTTTTAATTCACCTTCAGCCAGAATGGCCCAAGGGTGAATCTAGGATGGGCAAAATAGGTCCCAAAAGGTACCCCTCTTTAAAAATCTTCTCCAGAACCTCTGCATGAATTGAAAATCAGATTGTTTCTTAGAAATCTAGATGGATGTATGATTCAAGTTTTATAGAAATCAAAATATTAATTCTTTATGCATTTTTGAGGTCTTTTCAGACTTTGTCATTTTCATTCATTTTTGCATGATTTCCTCAATTATCTCCACTTGTATTCACTTTGATGCATCCATGTATTTTGTTTTACTTGTAATTAGGCGAAGAAATGTTTTTGTGCAAGAATTTTGCCAAATTTAATTTCTACATTTTTAATGAATTTTTTAAGACTGCAAAAAAGAGGGGGGTGGTTACATTTTTCACACTACCATGTTTTGATTCAAAACCACAGAAGGGATTTTGATTAAACTTTACAGGAAGCAAGTACTCAAGGTCTACAAAGTTTATAATTTTTAGCCAGATAAGCCCAGGGGTGGATCCAGGGTAGGGCAAAATAGGTCCCATAAGGTACCCCTCTTTAAAAATCTTCTTCTCCAGAACCACAGCATGAATTAAAAAACAAATATGTCTGAGTGATCTACATGGATTTATGATTCAAATTTGTATTTTTCATAGATATCAGAATATTAATTTTTGAGGCGTTTTGGAAGTCTTTTCAGACTTTTCATTAAAGTTTGCATGATTTCGCCAATTATCTCCCCTTGCATTGGCAATGATGCAGTAATGTGTTTTACTTGTATATAGTTGAAGAAATGTTTTTGTGCTAGATTTTTTGCTGAAATTTAATCTCTAGATTTTTTTTTTTTATGAATGTCTTAAAACAGCAATATTTATGTTTCTTGGCCAGATCAGCCTACATGTGCATATTCTTCTTGGTCTTCTTTCCACATTGTAGATGGTTCTCAGGTGAGGGATTCAGGCCTTCTTGTTTTATACCCCTACCTTTATAAATACAGAGTAAAGGCTGGTTAATTATATAGGGGCCCTTACCATGACAGGAAGAGACCGGTGAGTCCCAGTTAGTTCCACAAAGGTAAAGTGTCCTTTGTGGGCGGACTGGCACCTGGGCTCCTTCCCATGATTCAACAGTTTTCTTTCAACAAAGAAGTTGAACCAAACTGTAGTACCAAAGATTTACTGGTATATACTGGTATAATATTGACTGTGGTGTATATTTTACCTTCACACAGACACACACACACACACACACACTTGCAGCCATGTGTGCACATACACCCACATACTTGCACACAGATATACTGTACCCAGCTTGTAAAATTTAACATTTAACAAATTTTATATGTGTACACATGAAGATACTCACACACACCCGCATACTCGCACACAGAAGTACTGTACCCAGCTTGTAAAATTTAAACATTTTTCCTCTCTGTTTTTTGTTTCACAGTTTATGATCAAAATCCAATTGTTATTTCCAACCTATATTCTCAATTAAAAAGTTCCATACATGTAAATAGAACATATTTGAGAATTTTGTACAATACATTGTACATATATCAAACATACAAAATATCTAAAAGACAAAAAAAAGAAAAGAAAAGAAAATCATGTTGATTGATGTATTCTAAATTTACATAACTATTGACTTATACACAACCTTAATATGTGCTGTAGTGAGTGAAGTCTACAATACCAGGTGTTTTGTCGCAGTGCCATTTAAATCTGTTTTACATTTAATATTTAATTCCTTTTGTATGGTCTCAGACATGAATGATATACTCTGTTGATACTCGGCTGTCTTTGTTCAGTTTTATGTGTAAACAGCGTCAACTCATCGTCAACGGAGGGCCCCGTTTTCACAAACAGGTTATTTCTGTTCTACCCATGTGAATTGTGTTGTGTATTATTCTCAGAGCAGTCGACAGGAAGCTTAAAAAGGCTACACTTAAGATTGTGTTATTCAAGACAGACGAGGCAGTTTATTTATCAGTAATGGGTGTGTATGATTTCATGTATCAAACTTTGATCCATTTCTTCATATTGATCTAAAAATCAGGTGACAACATGACTATATGTATTTTGTGTTTTTACAGTTTATAAATTGGTTGCATTTTTTTTTAACCTTACACAAATTTTTACATAACATCGGTTGTAGCATTTAATTTTTCTTTGCCAGTGATTCAATGTACCTCCATTTGGTAGAGAGTTACATTTATATTGTGTAAATGTTTATTTTATGATGAGAATTGATAAAACAATTATCGTGTATTCTTGAAGACCAAGTGAGGCATGAAGTGTTATGTATAGATCCTTTTGTATTTAACAAAGTTCCATTTTGTTTGAGATTTGTTGATGTTTTACAATACAATCTTGCTAGCTGAATGATTAGAGCAATGTGCTTTTAACCACAAAGCCTTATAATGTGTGTTGTTGGGGAAGAGAACATGACATATTGCGAAAGTAACTATGTATACAAGGACATTTCCATAAATCTATTGGAAGGGGGTTGGGGAGTGGTGTGTGTGTATGCATGTCACAGTGTTCATGTGTGTTAGTACCAGTATGTATATGCATGTCACAGTGTGTGTCTGTCAGTGTGTGTATGCATGTCACAGTGTGTGTCTGTGTGTATGCATGTCATAGTGAGCATCTGTGTATCAGTGGGTGTATGCATTTCCAATATGCGTGTGTGTCAGTGGTGTGTGTATACATGTCACAGTGTATGCATGTCACAGTGTGCATGTATTTCGGTGTGTGTATGCATGTCACAGTGTGTGTTTGTGTAAGTGTGTGTATGCATGTCACAGTGTGTGTGTGTCAATGCATGTATACATGTCACAGTGTATGCATGTCACTTTGTGCATGAGTCAGTGTGTGTATGCATGTCACAGTGTGCATGAGTCAGTCAGTGTGTGTATGCATGTCACAGTGTGCATGAGTCAGTCAGTGTGTGTATGCATGTCACAGTGTGCATGAGTCAGTCAGTGTGTGTATGCATGTCACAGTGTGCATGAGTCAGTGTGTGTATGCATGTCAGTGTGCATGAGTCAGTGTGTGTATGCATGTCACAATGTGCATGAGGCAGTGTGTGTATGCATGTCACAGTGTGCATGAGTCCGTGTGTGTATGCATGTCACAGTGTGCATGAGTCAGTGTGTGTATGCATGTCACAGTGTGCATGAGTCCGTGTGTGTATGCATGTCACAGTGTGCATGAGTCAGTGTGTGTATGCATGTCACAGTGTGCATTAGGCAGTGTGTGTATGCATGTCACAGTGTGCATGTGTTAGTGTGTGTATGCATGTCACAGTGTGCATGAGGCAGTGTGTGTATGCATGTCACAGTGTGCATGAGGCAGTGTGTGTATGCATGTCACAGTGTGCATGTGTTAGTGTGTGTATGCATGTAATGTTTTATGCATATCGCTGTACGTGCATGATGGTGGTTAATTTTGCACAGTTACAGGACCATTAAAGCTTCCTGTACATATATTTACTGACAGTTAGGATTCTAATCATTTTCTTCCTGATGTTCATTTAGCTAAAACAGGTTTTTCCTTTTATTTAACATGTCATGAAGTTTCTAGCTATAATTTCCTATTTTGACATCTAGCTTAAACACTGAGGGAATGATTAAATACCAAAAAAATACTTTTTTGATGTGCTGTAAAAAAGAGTTCCAGATTTTTTATGAGCTAAATGCAAATAAGTGGCAAAATTGCAAAAAATGATTGGGTCAAGATTTGGGCGGGTATAAATAAATTTAGAGCATAGCTTATGCTATTGCCTCAGTGTGTCTTGGCAACCAATTAGCTCATTTAAAGAAAAAAACCTGAGTAACAATGGACTCTTCTGTAAATCAGTGACTTAGATTATAGTACAAATGGGTCTTTAGGGGTGAATGGATTAAGAAGATTGCTTATGGTTAAGTTTACATGATGCTACTGTTTATACATAAATCAAACTCCCATAACTTATAAGTCTTAAGATAACTTCCATAACTGATGAGTCTTAAGATTCTTAGCACATGATCCGCTTTTAAGATGATCGATTGGTCATTTATTTTTGCTAAGATGACCTTGCGTTGGACTTAGTCTAACATATTATCAGTTCTGTATTGAAGGAGATTGGCCGAGGTCAGGTCAGTTGGGGGGAATGTAAACAATGTGCCATGAGATGATCTTTGTAATCTTCCATTATTTTAATTTTTGGCTTGAACTGTTAATTTCTACAATGGAATCTGTCTTGAAAGACCATTCTCATGAAAGACGACCTGTCTTTTAAGACCATATTCTTAAAACCACCTGGTTGAATTATCCTTTGAATAATATGTCTTTTGAGAGACCACCTGTGTCTTGAGAGACAACATTTTAGTATGAGGCTGTTTCTCAAGACAGGACCCACTGTATTAGTTTTTATTGTCCAATTCCCATAAGATGGCAGGGCAGAGTAACCTTTTGATTATCGTATGAATGATCCTACTGACTTTTCAGTTATGACAAGCTGCACGGGAAAAATGTTTTATTCCTCACTGGATACTCTCTTATATATGGTGACAAATAGAAACAATTACTCTAGTCAATGTAATTTAAATGTTGTGCTTTATTACCTAAAATTTAAACTCGTGCTGGTAAAGAAAGGGTTCATGAGACTCCACCCCACCAGATTATTTGGAATTGACTGTACCCCCTTGCTAGTAGGACAGGTAGTTATTTTGACTAAACATTAATTCATCTGAATTATAAGTATATTGTATAATATTAACTTTACTTCCTAAATAATCGTAATTTTGACTCAGACACTTGTATTTTATGTAAGACTAAGAATACAAGGTCCATATTTGCCATGTAGCCATTTTGCTTCATGATACATGTATATTTCTATAAATAATTTCTGTGTCCAATTAACCTTATGTGCATGACAAATAAAAAATGAGGTTCTTATTCACCCCCTTGCCTGTTATACAAATTGTTATGTATAGATTTAAATAATAGTGTTCTATTTTAAACTAAAAATACAGAGGACACATACATAAACATAAAATATGTATATTATATACAAGCATTCACAATAGAAGCTGAGTGACGAATACTGTTGACCATTGTCATAAAAAGCTGTACAAGTTGTTAGGGACTTTCTCATCTATTGAGAAATAAAATGGTGATTTCTATCTACACACAAAGTTCCTTTATGCTGGCTCCTTGCATAATTTGTCTATAACTCAAAATCTGTTGAAAGGCTTATATATATATATATATATATATATATATATAGCCGTACTAGCCAGCTTCCCTCAATCTTTTAGTTTTAATAACAACTCATATGGTATGGTTCAAAGTCTTTTACTGTATTCATCTTCATTATAAATGAACCCTATTAAAACATGTAATAACAATAATAAAAACCTGACCCATCTTCACACAACAAATAACATTTAAACATATATTAATATATAA
This sequence comes from Atrina japonica, assembly GCA_030159075.1. NCBI lineage: Eukaryota > Metazoa > Mollusca > Bivalvia > Pterioida > Pinnidae > Atrina > Atrina japonica. Next base: position 786,842 of record BROG01000289.1, read on the forward strand.
ATATTTCTGAATATTATAGAATTACTGGAAATATACTCTTAATTCAATTACTCTGAAATTCTGATATATAAAGTTACGTTATATTCAGTTTGGAAAATAACCAATAATAAGTTTAATAAAAAAACATATATAAGTATCAAATTACCAAATGTGGTTCAGGCTCATATATGCTCACACGTGGCCATGGGCTATGAAACAGCCTGGACCGCACCCTGAATAACAATAGAAATATTTGTTCACAGAACGACAGATACAACCATTCGAACATTCTCATGTTCATAAATATTTCACAATATCACACTTGGTTACGAAATAAGTAGATTATACCAATTTAATCTCTCTCAAGTGTTATCAAAATATATCAATCAAATTGAATAATAATACATGAAAATAGGGGCAAACTATAAAAAGAAAGACAAACTTACTTGTAACTGGAATGTTGTATGATGTGTGTGTTATCTCAGGTAAAAGAAAATAGAGACTAACCATCTACGGGTACGAGTAAAAAATCGTGCACCCGCGAAATCAAAAAGAACCAATCGTATTACAGGATATAATTAAACTGACCATCATTTTAGTGAAACCGGTTTAGTAACAGTATCTATAAATAACAAAACAGCTGACCTGAATTAAAATCGAAACTAGAAAATACTGAGTTGTACAAATGGAATTACTAATTGGAATTAAACGTGCAGGTTGAAATTATAATATAGATACTGACAGAATTAAAGTAATTATTATTCATAGTACTACCACATATATATATGTATATGTATATGTATATATATATATATATATATATATATACACAAAGCACTAAAACCAACAACACTATATATTGATACAAGTCAGGAAAAGAATATATAAAGCACTAGATCTAAGTGAAAATTGTATCCAATCCGCGTAATTGATTGCAGTTTGTCAGATTGACTTTTGTGTTTTGACTCTGTACATGAACTTTATTTAGTAATTTTGCAGTTTCTTGTTATTTTCACTTAGATCTAGTTCGATTCACATTCCGTTGGTAGTTTAAGCTTAGTTTTTCACTTATCCTTTTGTTTCATTTCCATTCTCTTTTATTTTTAATGTATTATCATGCTGTACATGTAATATGTAGCATGTCTTTCACTCTCCGGTCTTGTGTCTGTGAGTGGGTGTTTTCGTGAGAGTGTGTATGTGTACGTTTTTTCATGTTATTTTAATCATTTTGTCCTGATGAAGGGACAGGTCGTACCAAAAAATTTGACATTCATTTTGTCCATGTTGTTGGTCATTTTAGTAATATATATATATATATATATATATATATATATATATATATATATATATATATATATATATATATATATATATATATATATATTGTAGTCTGAATAGAGATGTTCATTTGCAAGAACAAAAGTATAAGATACTGACAATTATGATAATGTGTTTTTTATTTTTGAAAAAAAAGACACATTATTTGAAATAATGACATGTATGACATGGGTTGATTTTTCATGTCTTGCAATTTTCCTTTAAATCTTTCATTGCCTTTTACTTAGTTTTTCTTTGCTAGAATTTGTAGATTCTTTGTGTATTGAATAACCATATCAAGATCACTTTATTCAAGGTCATTGTAGTAGGTGGGGCTTCAATTGGTATAAGTTTAAACTAAGATTAAAAGTTTTTATTACAGTTTTCCCATGGCACACATACATAGCTGCATGTACCATGGAGAAGATTTGGCAGTTATCGCATAGAGATAGAGATTTAAACTTTGTTATGACCAAGAATGCAACGATCTGTACAGAAGTATATTTACATGCATAGCTTAAGTGTTACAAGGTCCGCTGTAAAAATGACTTTACCCTCAGTGAATGTAGATGATTTGAACATAACTTATTCTCCATAACAATATGTCGCTTGAGTTTATGGACTGCCCTGGTGCAATTCAGACATTTAGGTTAGCACTATGTTTTGAACAGATAGATAAATGTATTCAAGGAGTAAAACTATCTGCAGGATCCAGGGGCCAACCAGGCCCCCTAGAAAAAAAAAATATCTATGGGCCTAGGTTGAAATTCAGGGGCCCAGCTATTTCTTCAGATGTTTTCATACAAAAAAGTGTAATAAAAAAAATAATTATAATTAAACCAAATTTTTCTCACTTTTATTCAAATCCAATTTCTCTTTCTACATCACTGTTACATGCGGTATGTTTCTTGAAGCTACATGTACCAACCATTGACAATTTCCTGACCATTTTGTCATTGAGAATTGCAGGAATGGAGATGGTAAATTTTTTGTTGTACTCTTGGAGTATTCTATGGCTGGGTTCTTGCTTCGATTTTCATCAATGCAACCCCACATGATGAGATTTACAAGTCTAAGGAAAGGTTACAAGTCAAATCATCCCATGTTTAAATGCATCCTCAAAAGTTACACTTTATATATATATATATATATATATTGCAGATAGAGTAAAACCTGTCTTGAGAGACAGGCCACTGTTGTGAGAGACAGGCCACTGGCTTGAGAGACAGGCCACTGTTGTGAAAGACAGGCCACTGTTGTGAGAGACAGGCCAAGTTTGTGAGAGACAGGCCACTGTTGTGAGAGACAGGCCAAGTTTGTGAGAGACAGGCCACTGTTGTGAGAGACAGGCCACTGTTGTGAGAGACAGGCCACTGTTGTGAGAGACAGGCCACTGTCTTGAGAGACAGGCCACTGTTGTGAAAGACAGGCCACTGTTGTGAGAGACAGGCCAAGTTTGTGAGAGACAGGCCACTGTTGTGAGAGACAGGCCACTGTTGTGAGAGACAGGCCACTGTCTTGAGAGACAGGTCACTGTCTTGAGAGACAGGCCACTGTTGTGAAAGACAGGCCACTGTTGTGAGAGACAGGCCACTGTTGTGAGAGACAGGCCAAGTTTGTGAGAGACAGGCCAAGTTTGTGAGAGACAGGCCACTGTTGTGAGAGACAGGCCACTGTCATGAGAGACAGGCTACTGTTATGAGAGACAGGCCACTGTTGCGAGAGACAGACCACTGTCATGAGAGACAAGCCACTGTTATGAGAGACATGCCACTGTCATGAGAGACAGGCCACTGTTATGAGAGACATGCCACTGTCATGAGAGACAGGCCACTGTCATATGAGACAGGCCTCTGTCATGAGAGACAGGCCACTGTCATGAGAGATAGGTCACTGTTATGAGAGACAGGCCACTGTTATGAGAGACAGGCCACTGTTATGAGAGATAGGTCACTGTCATGAGAGACATATGAGAGACAGGCCACTGTTATGAGAGATAGGTCACTGTCATGAGAGACAGGCACTGTTGTGAGAGACAGGCCACTGTCATGAGAAACAGGCCACTGTTATGAGAGACAGGGTTAGGGTTGAGAGACAGGCCACTGTCCTTAGAGACAGGCCACTGTTGTGAGAGACAAGCCACTGTTGTGAGAGACAGGCCACTGTCATGAGAGACAGGCCACTGTTGTGAGAGAAATGCCATTGTCTTGAGAGACAGGCCACTGTCTTGAGAGACAGGCCACTGTCTTGAGAGAAAGACCATTGTTATGAGACAGGCCACTTGTGAGACACAGATCACTGTCATGAGAGACAGGCCACTTTTGTAAGAGACAGGCCACTGTTGTGAGAGACAGGCCACTGTCATAAGAGACAAGCCACTGTCATGAGATACCACCTGTTTTGTAAGACCACATTCTAAAAACTTATATATTTTATCATATATATTATATCAGATATAATCTTCTAGAGAGAGTGGTCTCTAAAGACAGGTTCAACTGTACAATTTATCCTTCAATTGAAGTGGTTTGAAACGATAAGGCTGTTTCTTGTTCATGTGGTTACTTTCATAGTTAATGTTAATTATTGAAGATGAGAGCTGATGGGTGACATGTCTCTATTTCTAGAGCTGTACTATGCTGTAAGTGTACAACTTATACCTTCACTTATCTTCTGATAATGATTACCGATCTTATTTACGATCATGATTATGGATATTAATTATGTGGCCATTATTGTAGTTATTGTTGATCTGGGAGGCTGGGAGGCATTATTGTAACATTTATTCCCATGTTGTAGTTTTTATCAATTTCTGTTAAGTTTGTGTGTGTTATAGTGTATGCCGTGTGTGTGTCATGGGTTGTGTGTCATAATGTGTGTTTGTGTCATGCTGTGTGTGTGTCATGGTGTGTGTTTGTGTCATGGTGTGTGTGTCATGGTGTGTGTATGTGTGTGTCTGTTTCTCATGTTATGTGTTTGTGTCATGGTGTGTGTGTCATGGTATGTGTGTCATTGTGTGTGTTTCTCATGGTGTGTCATTGTGTGTGTTTCTCATGGTGTGTGTGTGTGTGTGTGTGTATGGGTGTGTGTCATGGTATGTGTGTTTCTCATGATGTGTGTGTGTATATGGGTGTGTGTCATGGTGTGTGTGTTTCTCATGGTGTGTCATGGTGTGTGTTTGTGTCATGGTGTGTGTGTCATTGTGTGTGTTTCTCATGGTGTGTGTGTGTGTGTGTGTATGGGTGTGTGTCATGGTATGTGTGTTTCTCATGGTGTGTGTGTTTCTCATGGTGTGTGTGTGTGTGTGCCATAGTGTATGTGCATGTATTTGTGTGTACACATGTGTATCTTTGCATGTGTTTTTGTGTGTGTGCTGGTATTCATCTCACTACAGTCTTCCTATTGCTGATATATATAATATATATTGACTTATATATCTATCACAGATTTTCCACCTGATCATATGGGGCCAAAATAAGGCCCCATTCCTAATGCAAAAACAATGCATTTTTCTCAGTTTACAATCAAAATTTCTAAACTAACAAGGAATTTGAAGAGATTCTTATATTTTAACATACTTTTGTGTTTTTCTAGATTTCCCACTTTCACTAAAATGTTGCTAATGTTCCCAAATCAAAATGCCCTGGCCCCATTCATAAAAGAGTTTGGAAAATCCTTTTCTGTATATGTATTGGGATGGCAAAATATAGGTCATTTATTTGTACTGCATTCGACCCAATAAGCGCACACGCCCCTATAAGTGCCCCTCCCCTTTTCACATACAATCAAGTATCTTTTTTAGATAGTTGAAAAGGCGATCTTGATAGGTTTCACTTCATTAACTACAACAACGTTACCATCATACCTTATAGAAAATTAACTGCTTTACTTCAGTTTGACTATTAATTGATCCCAAAATGCACTCATCCATTTTTTCCTACTTTTGTAGTGCCCAGGGAGCTTATTGGGTCAAATACAGTGGATGTTTTTTTCTGTTCCTTTGAGAATATTTCACTTACTGGTCTATGGAGATGCCCTCAACTATTGGTGAAATGTTACAAATTTTGACCTGTGCTATGGACTTACGTAGTGAGTGCTGTTTAATGTGCCCGCACACTGTACCTCTATTTTACGTCTTTTGCGTATGTCTCCTGACCTCTTCATTCTATGCTGATAGCTATACAATGGAACAGTCACATGCTGAGATATGACCCAATGCTTGAGGGGGGAACCTTGAACCTCTCCTTGCAATAAAATACCATTAAAGTAAACTGCATATTGTTGAAATATAAAACTCACTGATACCAAAGTAATAATCAAAAGAATGTTCATGAGACAATATATATATACAAATCGGGTGAACATACATGGTCCTCTGAAACTCGACAGGTGGGATCAGGTGCCATCGAGAAGTAAGCATCCCCTGTCAATGGATCACATCTCCAGTGAGTTCACAATGAACTCATTCATCCCTAAAGATACATTTGGACTGGTCTTAGTTATTGATTAACAGAAGAGTCCATTGGTTTTTCAGCGATTGAAGAGTTAAATAGACTTTATTTTTTGTGTCTTATCATAAATCTAGAATTATTACCTAATGGAACTAGGGAATGCTAAATGCTGGCCTGCTGAAGACCTTATCTATGTCCAACCAGTGTCAATATCCTCAGTTGCCATGGTAAACATGATTTCCTTAATAGTGATAAAGATAAAAGAGCAAATAAATTAGATATTTGTTTATAGGTAGGAACTCATAAACAACAAATAATCATGAGATATTGAGACTCTATGATCAAAATGATCAGGATATAGGTAAGAAAGAAGAGTTGAAAGACATCAAACAATGGCATGAAACCAGTGCTTTAGAAGAATTTACAATAATTTGTATTTCTGTAATTCTTGTTCTTTTCGAAACATGGTAGAATATGACTACTTAAGTTTAGTGTATAGATATTTGAAGACTTCTTACCAGTTGTTGGTCAAGGAAACATACCCAAATTAAATGCATTACACCTAATTTATTTATCTCTTTTTCTAAACATATTTCTGGTCTGATTTCAATATTAAAGTGAGCATTTTTAGAGTATTAGTGAATTAATAAATGTCCCTACCTGTTGGACCATTATAAATCCTGTCACCCCTAGTGATCTAAATGGTATGCTCTGCTCTATTGTGTTAGACTGGTCTATTATGATCTGTAGGGTTCGGTGTTACACGAATGGTGACACATGATCAGGGGGATGGATGAATGGATAAGGACAAAACCTACAACCTCCCCCTCTCCCTCAGTCCTCTCGTCTTCTTCTTTTCATCAGGGAAGGGGACTAATGAGACATATAGTAATTCTATGTCTAGGATTTAAAGGGAGATATATAAATACCATACATATATAAAAATGGTAAAAATACCTTAGTTTCCAAATGCTTTTTGCACATCTCTGTACCTGACATTGACATATTGAGGTTTTGATATGAATCACACTGTTGATCTGTTGCAACCTGTTGCTAACTCTCAGTGTGTGGGTGTACACCACTAAATTGTGCATCATCAACAAATTATAAATACATGTATATTTACCCACCCACCCACCCCTTCAAATCTATAAGCTTGGTATCATATTTACATGTAAGACATTTTCTCAAAAATCATCAGGCCAATATTGCTTAGTTTTGATATATATCACCTTAGGGAAAGAGAAAGTAGAAATATGAATTTCAACATCACTTGCACAGGTGTGTGTGTGTGTGTGTGTGTGTGTGTGTGTGTGTGTGTGTGTGTGTGTGTGTGTGTGTGTGTGTGTGTGTGTGTGTGTGTGTGTGTGTGTGTGTATTTGTGTGTGTTTGTGTGTGTGTGTGGTGGGGGAGGGGTTGTCAGTTATATCTCAAATGACCTGTTCAACCCTGATTGGTCGATTTATTTTGATTGTCACAAAATCAGTAAAACTCTTTATGATTTTTACAATGATTTCAAATTGATTTAGATTCACAGAGGCCATTTTATCCCTTATATTGATATGTATTGTACATGTATATAGAGGAAGATATTGACTATCAATGAGCTTTATGATTCTCCACTGGAAACAGCTGTTGTATTGGATTGGTTCCGTGTAAACATGTTTGATTTTTCCGGTGGTCGTATTGTTTTTATAATCCTGTAATGATTCTAACAATTGTTGCACATACTGTTAGAACTTTTATGCGTTTTAGATATAATCAAAGTCCAACTGATGACCTCCTTATTGTAAAGATTGAAGGTCACATTGAGTTATTATTACTGTACAGTGAAACCTGCCTTTACAAACCACTCTCACGAAAAACCACCTGTCTTTTGAGACCACATTCTGAAAACCATACGGTTGAGTAATCCTTTAAAGGGGCATTAGCTGTGTTTTCTCTCTAATTTTTCTCTCCTAGATTGATATCCAACAACGAAAAAGAAATATACACAGGCATAAACATTTTTAAATTCATAAAGATATTGTGAAAAGTGCTTGAGAAACCCAGGTTTTGAACTTTTTCACTTGCAATTGATAAACTTAGCTTTACTATATGTACATGAATACCACACTGGACCTGATCTTATTTTCACAAAATATATAGGAAAAATGTCCGATTGATTATGTCTGTGTATGGCTTTTATTTGTAAATGTACTTAAAGTACGAGTAGTTAAAGTAGACAAAATCTAAATTTATTGGTTTTGGTAAACACAGGTGTTGCCCCTTCAAATATACCCTCTTTTGAGAGATCACATTTCAGTGGCAGATGGGGTGGTCTCTCAAGACAGGTCCCACTGTATTATCAAGAACTACATGTATATTGTGCAATACTATGATGAAAGTTTTTGTTTTATATGGGCCTATGCGGCCAAGTGCTTAGAACATCTAACTTTAAACCATGAAGTCTCTTACCTCTAGTCCTTGCTAGTTCTAGTCTCATTGGAACCTTAACCGATATTTGTGAGAAAGTTCGCCAGTTTACTTGCAGAAGGCTGGTAGTCTCTTCCTGGGTTCATTGTAACCAGATTCTCTCATCCACCATTAAAAGCTAGCCGCCACACTATAAGTATAAATGAAAAATTGTTGAGTGTGGCATAAATCAAAATTTAATATTTCAATTGTTTTTTATGATTTTCTTGTAGATTTCACAAAAAAGGTTAAAAAATCATTTCTTTTTTTAACCAGTCTGACATAATCCTTTATCAATTTAGGAAGATATATAGCCATTATTTCTGTATATTATGATTTACCTGTAGATGTTTGTTTTACGTTTATCAGATTAGTGAAGCATTCAGCCATTGTGGGAGTGTGTATGTGTGTATATGTGTGTTTGTGTATGTGTGTATATGTTTGTATGTATATGTGTGTTTGTATATGTGTATATATGTGTGTATGTGTATGTGTATATATATATATGTAAATGTTTGTGTATGTGCATATATGTGTATGCGTTAACATGTAAGTGTCTCTCTCTCTTTCTCTCTCTCTCTCTCTCTCTCTCTCTCTCTCTCTCTCTCTCTCTCTCTATATATATATATATATATATATATGTGAGTATGTGTTTTTATTTGTGTATGTGCATATATGTGTATATGGTGTATGTATGTGTGTGTGCATGTATATGCTGTGTGTATGCACATGTGTTTGTGTGTATGTGTCAGCGTGTGTGTGTATGTGTGTCTGCGCATAGATCTTTGCATCTTTTATTAAAATTTCATGTCAATCGATGTTGTTATATTTTGGCATCATATGGTGCATAAACACTAATAATTTGGTAAGGTATTCAGGTTATTTCATTTCAATAGCTTTAGTCATCATGATTCTAATTTCCAGCAGGTAATTTATGGTCTGGATTATCAACGCAAAGGCATTAACAATTGTATAATAGCGCTCTGTGTGATTAAAATGTAAATTTTCATTGGATATGTTCTAGCATTTTAGGATAAGTAAATATTTAAAAGTTAGCTCTTCGTAGGAAGGAAAAAGCATTGACTTGACTTGATCAAATATTTGTTTACCTACAGGTAAACAAAGCTCAATCTATCTCTCTATACATATCATAACACATCTGCTTCCATACTTAGTATTGTGTTATACCAGAGCTGTATGAAATAGATTTATTTTTATGTATCTTATTGTAATATATTTATTTTTTAAGATGCTTTTTCATTGAATTCCAAAGATTTCAATTTAATTCATGTTTTTCTCAAAAATATGTCTTTATCTACTGACATATGGGTGATTCAATGTTCAAATTCAAGTCGTACCTTAGACTTTTTAACAAAGATAGGGATTTTACTTTAGTAAGTGCATTTCATTTAATGTGAATGTCACAACTGTGATGACTCTTAAATCCAAGGTTCCTTGTGTAAGTTCGACATGTTAAAATAGTCCACAACTGTATTTACACAAGGCTGTAGCCCTTGTTGAAATTTCTCCAATAGCTGGTAACATCTTCATAAATGTTCACAGGACACTAAAGAACACTGAAAAAAAAGCAAAAAGAAAATTAAAAATAAAAGAAAACATTGATTATTTTTTACCTGCAACAGCAAGGTGACAAATCTCCGAATGAGTTAAGACCTCTATGATGGCATCACAAAATCATTACACTTTAAATGACAAAGTTTCTCGAGTCAGCCTGGCTCAGTCGGTAGTGCGCGCGACTCTTGATCATGAGGTAGTGAGTTTGAGTTCAGCCGGCAGCAGGTCAGTTTTTTGTCCTTCACATGAGACAGTAAAAACCAAGGTCCTATGTCACAGTAGGTGACAGCACGTTAGGGAATCCTCACTGCTCAATGGCCGTATGTGCCGAGCATAATCCTTCACTGGCATATGGTCAAATCTCCATATGAGTGAAAGATTGTTGAGTGGGATGGTTAACAACAATACAGCAACAACAACAACAAAGTCCTTCATCTTGTCAGTGCTAGATCTAGACCCACTGAAACTTTAATAACTGACTATTAAGTGAGAAAGTTTGCCAGTTTATTTGCAGAACCCCATTGTCCTCTCTCTACCCCCTTCCTCCTACTTTGTGAGTGTATCTTTAAACACCTGATTTAAACAAAACAATCCAATTAATATTTTTTTGATTACATATAAAACAAAAATACCCTCCCATCCCCCAAAAAAATTATAATAATTCTTCAATAATGATTAAGATATGTTCAGTCTGTTGAATCAATGCAAATTACAAAGAGATTTGATTTTTGTTTTTGCAACATTACACATAGATGTAGATATGTAAATAAATATGCATAATCTTTGCTGCTGTTCTGTTTGTCTCCCTTCATGTGTAGAGGCATCATGTGTGATGCTGCTGTTCCATTTGTCTCCCTTCACATGTAAACGCAAAAAATTAAATGACAATAAAATAGGTCATATATATTGCAGTAGTTATGCTTTTAAATGGCACTGAAGCAAATTCCATCATCTTTGCCAGAGATCGCGTGATATAGAGTGACAGTACACATGCCGACTGATACAACGAATGCAATTGATATGCTGATTAATCACAACAAACATTGTGTTTTGTTTTTGTCTCGACTTCCAGATGAAAGTGATTGGGTATTGTAGAAATATTTCAGATCATTATAACACATGCTTGAATGATTCTGATGAAACAAACAGATCAGGGGTAGTGATATATGTTGGAGGTCTTTGCTGTTTGTCTGTAGTAAATTCTGATATTCATTTTTTTCTTTTGGATGATTTTGTATCTGTTATCAACAATGCCAAGGTCTTTGAAGGATGTTAGGACTTAACAGAAAAAGCATAAAATCTGTGTCCAAAAGTTCAAGGATTGATGAAGCTGTTGCTAAGCTGAATCAAGAAACCTGAATCAAGAAACCTGAATTAAGAATTTTAATCTCATTTATGACACATCCACCCCTGGATGGAAATTGGAAAGGATAAACTAATTTCTGTTAATAAATCCTCTTAGCCTTGATTTGGAGTTTAAAATGTCATTTAGTTTAATGCTACTACAAAAGCTAGAAATTCTAATGGTTCAAACACCATTCTGGGTTCATACACAATTCTATGTAGGCGTACCAGTAAGTCTGTTGATATGGGGATTGCAGACAAGATGGGGTGCAGTTTTATGAAAGGTCTAAAGTCTAATAGACCTGGTCATGGGACCACACTGAGGACTTGTAACCATTTTACAAAGAATAAGAACTTGACACTCAGGACTTGTAACCATTTTACAAAGAAAAAGAACTTGACACTCAGGACTTGTAACCATTTTACAAAGAAAAAGAACTTGACACTCAGGACTTGTAACCATTTTACAAAGAAAAAGATCTTGACACCGAGGATGTGTAATTATTTTACAAAGAATAAGAACCTGTGACTTATGACCAAATTGAGTTCAGTCTTTATGACTTGTTTTGATTTTTAATATATGAAGTGTTTTACGCCACATTGAACAATTTTTGGGTTATATGGGGGAGGCAAGTTTTTAATGGTAGAGGAGAGAACCATTTATATAATGTACCCTTGAAGAGACCACCAGCCGTCCACAAGTAAACTGGCAGACTTTCTCAAACAGATTAGATTCCAGCACGGCTCTAACCTGCGCCAACTGGAAGTGAGAGACTTCATGGTTCAATGTGCATTGCTATAACCACTCAACCACGGAGGCCCCACCCAGAGATGGTGCATAGACTAATGTTATTGTTGTAAATGTCTTGAATTATCTTTGTAAATGTAGTAGGTATATGTATCTATAAACTATCCAGATATTATTTGAGAATGTGACAATATATCTTAAAACTTGATTTAGGGTACCGTAGGGTGGATAAAACGGTCATACGTTGTGTTGCTAGGTCATTAACTTAAAACTTACAATGTTTTGATAAATCACGTCCCAACAATTTGACAGAACTCACAAATTAATTCATTGACCCCTTGTAGTCACATTTGGGCTCATCTATTTCTATATTCAGAAATAGATACAGTGAAACTTGTTATATAAAGGCACTCTTAGGGCATAACAAAACCAGTCTTTATAGGGAGGTTGTCTTTGTATAGAGGTTGATTTGTAGATGGATGATACCCTTTGGGACAGCAAAAAATGGTCTTTGTGACCAGGTGATCTTTATATACAGGTGGTTGCTAAAGCAGGTTTTACTGTATTAGGAATCCTAGAAATATTTTCATGGAACCTTTAATGTCTTTCATGCTTTTCCTGAAGTCTGTAGAATAAGTCAATATTTTTGTGATTTCTAAAGACCAGGGTCATATAAGATTCGCTTTGTTATATACTTGAACAGTTGAAGATATCTGCATTGAATCAAAACAATATAGATAACAAGTGATTTCATACCTGCGCTGCCGAAATTGGGTAGTTTCCCCTTGTAAAATTTGTGCAAAAATTCCCCAAAAGGACTAAAACATTCCCAATTTATCAACCACACAATTTTATTATTTTATCATGGTAAACTGCAGAAATCTGTCCATACTATCGACAAACCTTTATTTCATTTTGTTGACTTTTTGTGCTATGAAAGAAAATTTGTTGCTGAACTTTGTGTTAAAGATCTTTAAGCACATTTAAGAAAGACTTCTTGTCTTAAAAGGATTTTGATAAGTTAAATGATATTAATAAAGGACAAAAAAAGGGAAAATTACAGTTTTATAGTACATTATGAATGATGATGATTTTGAAGCAATAAAAAAAATTCCAATTTTGTCTTTTTTTTTTTTTGCTTTGAAAATTGTATAAAAATCATTGATAGCTACAAAGAAAAAAAAAACGGTTACTTTACATTTTCAATGAGTGTTTAATCATATAAAGAATTCACAAAGCACCTAGGGTGCTTTAGTTCCTTTTTAGTTCATTCAGTATTAATCAGGGAAGCATTATTTTAAAAAAAATAAAAAAAAATTTTTTTTTTTTAAACAATCCTGTTAAAAAGTACTTTTATAGTAAAATAATGAAAAAATAAAACAAATAAAACAAAAACGTAGATGATATATACAATTAGATGAAATAAACATTCTTTATTTGTATACCAGTAAGTCCTCATCAATTGCTTGCCTGCAGTGGGCAACTGTTTCTCAAGTTTTAATTACTCACGCATTCATTAATCTATGCCATTTTTATTTTTGTAAGCTACAAAACATTTTAAGCAATTTTAAAAGTCTGTTCCTAGAGGTAAGAAAATCTTTTTGGAATATTTATTACTGCAATAAAAAATTAGCTTTCATCTCTCAACTTTATGTAGGTGAAGTTTGTAAGAAGCTTTGACTGTGGTCCGATTTAACAATGTAATATTTGACAACCATGGAATACTGGAAGTCATCACCCAAGACAGGAAAACATTATGAATGTATGCATATAGAAGTGCCGAAATAATCTCTGTTTGCTAAAAGATTAAAGGCATACGTAAAATAGTTTTAATTATTGCTTGTGTATTTGTGGTTTGTGCTGCTGGTCATACCCAATATAAAATCTCGTTTTGACTCACACAAATACAGTTGGATAAATAGAACAAAGGTATCATACAACTTGGAAAATAATTACCCTGTGCTTTTTGTTCTTGTCTCAACTTGGTAGGTAAATGTGCAAATAAACGACTGCCATTGTTTTATACAAAAGAGGAAACACAGCAACAAATGTTCTGCCTCCTGTTTTTGTAATTAATTTATGAATGATCTTCAGAAAACCCTAAATAAGAAACAAAACCCTTTTTGAATATTTGTGGCTTTGTGGTATCAGTCTGTGATTGGTCAATTTAGAAAACCAATTATTTGGCTAATTGGACAACATTTTTCAAGCTTGTATCATAGTATGGTGGTGCAAAAATTGATGTTGTGACAATTTTTCGTTATTTTAGATTTCACAGCATATCAGAAGTTACAAGTATACAATGAAACTTGTATATAACGACCTAATAGAGACACAAGAAAACCAGTCTTTATAGTGAGGTGGTCTTTATATAGAGGTTGATTTGTACACAAATGGTACTATTGGGGACAGCCAAAAATGGTCTTTGTGACCCAGTGGTCTTTATACACAGGTGGTTGCTAAGACAGGTTTTACTGTAATTTTTGAAATATTTGAATGTAACAAAAATTGATATAGATCTAAGTTATTTAGTGTTAAACTCATCAATCCCTGAAAAACAATGAACTCCTCTGTTTATCAATGACTTAAGCCAGTCCAAATGTGTCTTTAGGGGTGTATGGGTTAAGAGACTCCATGGCCAAGTAGTTATAGCATCACACTTTACACCATGAAGTCCTTTATCGTTTAGTCAGTGTGGGTTCGAGCCCCACTGGACCTTTAGCTGATTTTGCGAGAAAGTTTGCTAGTTTACTTTGGGAAAGCTGGTGGTCTCTCCCCAGGTACATGGTAACCATGTTCTTTTCTCCACCACTATTAGATTGGCCACCACCATAATCATAACTTAAAATTTGTTGAATGTGGCATTAAAAACACCTCAGAAACAAATATTTATGGTAAGTTTATTGCAAATAAACTATTTTTTGGTTTTGGTTTATGGTTTACAACTAGTTTGCAAACCGATTATGAAACTAAAACTGGTTTCCTATGGCAAAACAAATAAATGGTTTAAACTACCAAAATGGGGTAGGCCTACAGAAAGAAGTAAACAGTTGCTCTTTTATATGGGATGCAAATATATAGGAAAAAATAATACCAGTTATACAAAAAAGAGTATTAATTTTATTGCAATATTTATTAACCCTGGTGATGATGTCTCCACTTTTTGAATAGCTGGGGATTAATATGCTAAAAAGCAAAAATCACTTTCCATGTTAAATAAAAATGTGAAAACATGATAAACAAAACGACAATTGACAGCTGACCAATTTGGTGTTTGAATTCATCAATTCACTGTTATAATATTGTAAAAATGTCTCACTGTCATTACAAGTACAGTTTACTACTCCAGTACATGAAATGTCCAAAAGACACATAAAAGGTATCCGACACTACCGGTTGTTCTGGTCCATGTTTTCGCCACCATGTTGTTGTAGCAACAAACTTGCATAAACCTATCAAACCCTCCCAGGAGGCAGTTTGAATGGTTTGATAAACTAGTTTGGGTTTAGGATAAAACAAATGAAAAACCAGTTCACTTCAGAACAAGTTTAAAATCAGTTTATGTAACAAATGGAAAGTTTACAAAACTGGTTCAAAACTTAAACCAATTTCTGTAGAACAAATTCGCCCTTAGTGTTTGAATAGATAAAATTAGTGTTTATCATTTCATTTGGTATTGCCTTATAAAACATTTACTAGAAAACTCTGTATTCAATCTGTCTGTTTTAATTCTATCAGTTTTATGTCTCCAAAGACTGAAATTTTTTTACTGATATGGTAATGGCATAAGCCTAAAGGAACACATTATTCCAACCTCATCTCATTAAAAAAAAAACAACTGTAAATTGACTTTTGGTTGCCAAACTACTTTACCTTTAAAATAAATTGTTCTATACATATATATTGATGAAAGCTAGATAGAAATGAATAAAAGTTAGATTAACATTAGATATTTCAGCGACAGAATAATTCCAGTGAAGTATTATCCGATTCCCATACGATGGCGGGGCAGAGTAACCTTTTGATTATCATACGGGTGATCCTACTCACTTTTCGATTATGACAAACTGCACGGGAAAAATGTTTTATTCCTCACTGAATATTCTCTTATCTATGGTGACAAGTAGAAATGATTACTCTAGTCAGTGTAATTTCTGCTTTATTACCTAAAAATTAAACTTGTCCAGGTCAAGAAAGAGTCGACAAGACTCCACCCACCAGGTTATATGGATTTTACTAGACCTAGTTTAATATAAACGTTTCATTTGAATTCTGTTTGTATGTAGTAAAAAGTACACAGTACTTCACATGAGTTGACAGTTTGAGTCTCCGAAACATCCAAATCACTCCCATTACTTATTGCTGCCCATTGGTGTTCTCAGAACTTAAATTATCGGGCATGTTTAACTTCGGAGGCCAATTAATTCTCTTGGTAGGTAGCCTCTGTAGGGTAAGGGTAAAAAAAACATTTGACCTTTTGACCTCTGAATCAGGGATTCTGTATGGAATGCCATGTAAGGTGACTACAATCCTTTCGTCTTCATGCTTGCTTTCATTGGTCCAAAGTTGGAATGATGATGATGCTTCCAGGATTTCAAATTATTTCTTGATTTCATGATTTCACTCGAATTTTCCTAAGTCATTGCGTGCTCAAATACTCAAACTCACCAAAATAAACAATTTGCACTTTTCTATTGCACACAAGTCTGTGTTAGCTGAAGCTGAGGGATTGACT
The DNA here is from genome assembly GCA_030159075.1 of Atrina japonica. Lineage (NCBI taxonomy): Eukaryota > Metazoa > Mollusca > Bivalvia > Pterioida > Pinnidae > Atrina > Atrina japonica. Next base: position 803,442 of record BROG01000289.1, read on the forward strand.
AATACAGTTGTTAGGTTTTGTTTTTTCATTTACGTTTATTTTTTTTATTTTCGTGCGTGTACTCTCATAAAAATGTTGAACAAGTATTACTACACCAGGAAGTCAGATATATATTTAGATAATTTTTATTGTTGTATAATGTATTCAGTTGCTAATATCTAGTGTTATAGGGCATTACTAACATCTACTTCAGTTAAGAGTTATATATAAAAAAAAATATGGTACAGAAAACCCCAAAACAATGGAATACGGATCTATTCTTAGGGAGTGAAAATGTGAGTAATTGTAAAGGCAAGCATTATGCCGAACCTTCAGAACTTTTGCATTTAATGTTACCAAAGATAATTATTGAGTGGGCTGTGAGCACAGCTTGTTAGAATCATATTTATTCAAGTTGAGAAGAGCTGATGACATTTGAAGTATATATGTGTGAAGATAAGATATACAAACTCTAATACCCCAGATAGATGTGTGAAATCACAAGATCTCCTTCAATGAAGTAGTAGTTAACTGAAGAAAACCCAAAAAGTAACATCTATAAAATAAACTCTGATACCTTGGAGCTATGTTTAACAAATCGTATCAATGGAAGAACTGCTACAAATCGTGTCTATATAGGCATAACTCGTATGTATCATGTTAGCCATATTTCTTAAAGTTGCAGAGTGTCAGTGAGCGCAATGTGCATGAGGAACTCTCTATGTTTGAACGGTCCTGGGTAGAAAAATACCGTATATCTGGAAATTTTTGCCCTTGGTTATTTTCGCCCTTTTACGACAAAGATCATATTCATCATGTCTTAAATTCACCCTAAATCACCATAGTCTCATGCATTTTCAGGCTTCAGTTATTTCACTTCCATTTTGAATTCGCCCTCTTATCTAAGGACGAAAATAGTGAAAAATTAAACCAAAGCAATAATTTCCAGGTACATAGCTTGACATCTGTTACGACTTGTGAATGTATCTTTGCTTGGCATTCTGTATGAACAAGAAATTGCCCAGCTTCGTGTTTTGTTCAGGTGAAATATAAAATCAATTGTCTGCATGCTTTGTTGTCAGTTGTATAAACATTCTCTCATATTTGTAGTCAATTTCATAATCTGTGCAGCTGACATCAAATGAACATAATCAGTCTTCTTGACATTATCTTGATAGAAATGTTCGCATTTACTCCTTCTGATGATTGTTTAAAATGATCAGCCATGTTTGTTATTTGTAATATAAGTCACCTACCGGTTTCAGGATAGGGGGGGAGTGTGGACTATTCAATTTTTATCTGTGTTTATCAGTCAATGCAATTAAAGTAATGTTTGGGTTAAGTTTTGCAATTGCTTTGTAATAGAACCAAGGATCCAGTGTCATAAGATATTTGACCCCCATGATAGATTGACCCCAGGGTCAATTATCCTGCCATGCAGTGGACCCCATAGTCATTCTATTTTAACCCCCTTGTGAAATATTGACTCCCTTCTGAATATATGATTACTAGAAGGGATGCGACCCCCCTCTTGTTCTATGTTTTTCTTTGATATATGTATTGTCATTGGAGATCCATATTTCATGGTCATGACACAATCACCATATCTAAATATGTGAATACCAGAGGGAATGGGAGATAGGGACAATATTGTGATAAAATGTCCCTCCTGTGCAATGTTATCTATAATACAGATAGAAAGGTATATGTATGTGTGTATATATATATATATATATATAAAATCAATAACAATGGCACAGATATATGTACTTGTATATAAACAATAACAATGGTGCAAAGATATACATGTATATGTACATGTATATATAGAAATTCTCTATTGAAGATGAGTATTATGGTATAAAAAGCGATATTAAGAAAAACCTGTAAGTGCACACACAGCATACAAGCATACCGAGTGACAGGGAGTTCAATTTTCTGTAATAGCATTAATACATAATAACCGTACTTTAAAAGTCACCCCACGTAAAGTTCATGCAAATATGATTAATAAGCAAAAAATGTTGTATTGGTTTATATAATGTGAGATTTATTATATAATATTTTGTGTTGATCAGATTTGGAGTCTTTCCGACATCTGTATGAAAGGACAATTGCAATTGGTATAATACTTTTATCAGTTTAATTTAAGTTGGAATCTATATTTATGAGAGAGAGCAAACAGACTCACTTCATGTAAGACATGCAGTAGTTCGTTTAGTTGAAAACGTAAATATTACCACAAATATTAGCATGCCTGTGTCATTGATTAAGTAGTACATGAGTAAAATATTTTGAAGATTTTTATGTTATATCTGTTCATAATTGGCTGTTACATCTAATTTCTCAAGTGTGTATGTACCTAGAGGATTGTATTGAAAGACCTACAAGATTTATCTAACACTTCATTTGGTGGTCTAATAAATCGAGGCTCCTTTGAGGGTAACTTTCACTTTTATACAGCTTCTGAAGTCTTTTGAAATTGTGGTCGAATTTGTCATTCTTGTAATGTATGGTAATGGCTTTGTACTTTGTATACTGAGCAAAAGTATATGTATATATATATTGGTTGGGATTCCAAGTTATTGGTCTGAAAATTGTGTGATTACACAGAACTAAGACGTGCTTAATATAAATGTTCCCTGTAGACAGATTTATGATGGAATTTATGAAGAACTTTGACTGAAGGTATATTGAACTAATGTTTTGCATTTTAGAATTGAATTCTGTGGATAAATTTATTTATTTACAAATTTGATCTGGAAATATTTCACATTCAGTAGTCATCAAATTTTAATTAGATTAGTACCATGGTATTGTGATGTCAGCAGTTAATTGTCATTGACATTAAATGTAATAGATTAGATTTCAAGTGAACGAGAATGTGTCTTTCTTATGTTTTGTATTTTACAGTCCATTTTGCTAGATATATTAATAGTATAGAAAAGAATGAATTGTACAGTCAAAATTGCATTTAACGCCACCTCTGTATAAAGGGCACCTGTCTATATGTACGATATAGATGAAAGACATTTAAGATTAAGCATTGCAAAAGTCAGACTCATTTAGCAGAAATACCAACCATAATGTAGATCACAGTCAATGCTGTCAAATTGTTTTTATTTGTTTTAACCTATCAACCACTGAAAACAGTGGATTCTTCTGTAAATCCATGACTTAGACTAGTCCAAATGTGTCTTTACGGGTGCAGGAGTTAAGAGTATTTTATGACACATTCGGTAATTTCTCAGTCATACAGAGGAGGTAAGTTTTTACTAGTGGAAAAGGAAACATGATTACAATGTATGGTATTCCATGAGAGAACCACCAGTTCCCCGCAAGTAAACTACAAAACTTTCTCACCAAATCAGCGGTTCCAGCGGTGTTAGCTCAAACTTAGAAGTGAGAGAGAATGATGTAACCACAGAAGCCTCATCTCATCAGAGAGCTTTTATTGCAAAAGATAATGAAAAGTACAATGATTCAGAAAATGATACTTAAATGTAAAAAAAAGACTCTAAACTCTTTCAACCCCATTTTAGTTTGTGGGTTAGAAAGGATAGATATTGTATGGCTCCTGTGTGTGCAAATAGGAATACAATATACGTGTATGGCTCCTGTGTGTGCAAATAGGAATACAATAAACTTTATTTGTCCATATACTCTCTCTCTCTCTCTCTCTCTCTCTCTCTCTCTCTCTCTCTCTCTCTCTCTCTCTCTCTCTCTCTCTCTCTCTCTCTCTCTCTCTCTCTCTCTCTCTCTCTCTCTCTCTCTCTCTCTCTCTCTCTCTCTCTCTCTCTCTCTCTCTCTCTCTCTCATTACCTAATGTCCCTTAGTATTAGAAGTAAGCTTTACATGCTACTGACCAGCTAACATCTGTGAAGGCTAAATGAGAAATGAAATGGAGAAAGAGAGTGTCAGACACAATGAGAGAGAGAGAAGAGAAAAATTATAACTGTACACATGCCCTACTTTTGTGTACTATATGACTCTTATTTCTTGGCACGTAAACAAGCTAGGAATTAGTTTTTAAAAAATCTAGGGTCATATGCTTAATCTGTCTGCTGTAAGTAATTTTTATTTAATCTAACGTTGAAATGTTTTGTGATTTTAATTGACTCAATAATTTATTTACAATACTTCCTCCGTTTGATACTTCCTTATTGTTCTGCCAACTTTTTAATATGGTATGATCAAAACAAATCTGTACTCCATCTTGAAAAAAAAAACAAAATAGAAGAATACTGATGGATCTTTAGGATATCTCAGCAGATGAATGTTTTTATGTGTTAACACAGATAGACTCATTATCGCAGTAGGTTTGTAAGTTTTGTCACAGTGGGGATGCCTGATAGTGAATCAGAGATTTCGTCATCTTCTGACTGAATGCTGCTACATATTCTTTAGTTTTAGTCTGTTACAATTCTTACATAAATATTAGATTTGTATATACATGTATGTGTGAGCCTGTGTAAGATGCATTTCATGAATTATGTCTTTTCTTCAGAATTGCTTATTCAGTGTTTGCCTAAGTACACTATTCATCGAGGGTTGATTCTTACAAGTGCAAGTTTTACGTTTTGGGTTTTTTTCCCTTGTTTTTTCTTGATGACTTTGTGTAGGAGTATGAACTGTTTTGGTTTGAACGTAATCTCTTGAACGTTCGCACGTTATTGTATGAACCGGCATCGTATGCATCTGATGTCATAAATATATAACACATGTATCAATTACGATTGTAGGCATTTATTTTACAAAAGGAAAAATGTCAGTTTTACCAGGGTAATTAGAAGATTACACTTTGCATATGTTATGAGAGTTTATTATTTATGGATGACAAGTTTGACAGTGTTTATTGTGTTTCGCGGGTTCAAGCCATTCTATTGTGATGCAGTAACTGTGTCGACATATCTTATCTTGGGATTATAACATGTCTTGTGTTTTCTCTTTTATTTTGTTACAAAGATTTTCCTGTTTTAAGATTCACTTGCTTAGCCACAGAAATAGTGTCTGTGTGTTTTGCTGTTTACATGACTATCAAAGATATAAGTATCAATATATGTGTTAAACATAAAATCAAATCAGATTTCATCTTGGATGTTAAATAGGGAATGTTTTTTATGCTGTCATGGGTAAGTTAAATCATGGTAATTGTATTTTTTCCCTCTTTTTACCCAAATTTTAAGATTGTATTCAGTATCGGGATAATCTTATAATGTATTTACACTTAGCTGAAATTGGACACTGTCCTTTAATTCAGTTTATTAAAAAGTAATTTATGCTCAAGTTCCATTTTGGATTTTCGAAATTATGATGAGCATTACTTATATCTGTAATTTAGATTTATAAAATTAAGACTTTTACCGATAAAAAAAAAATGTTGGGTATAATTTGTGTGATAGACTGTGTGAGAGGCTGAACTTAATTATGTTAATTAATTTCAAATAGATAAAATAAGATACCAGTATTGAAAATCTGATTAAACTAGAAAAAATTTCTTTTTATGTTTTCAGATTTACAAATAAATTTTCCTTAAACCTCTGCATTCTGCATGGTCATTGTCAAAGCAACAATTGTTGCCGACAACCTTCAAAGTGGAGCAGAACGGGGTCAACAAGGACTTTGGCATTGCTAAAGCTTTAGCCACTATCTTACGTCTGATGCAGACAGTGATTATGGAGACTGGCTACGGTCCAGTGAGCGGTGGTGGTCACCCTAATGGATTACAGTCAGGCGAACCTGATTTATTAGACAATGGTAAACATGATGTTAAAACAGCTTCACAGGAATCATTTACGGAATTCATGGCACGAAGCGTGCCACAAAGCAATGGACCAGTGTTGAGTCGGAGAGCGGATAGACATTATTCAAAGCGGATGAGGAGACGATTAGTGTACAAAAATGGAGAAGTTAATATAACACAAACAAATATTCGAAAAAGAAGGAGGCGATTTTTAGCGGATATTTTCACAACACTTGTTGATATAAAATGGCGGTACAATCTGCTGTTATTTGCTTTAGCGTTCATTCTGAGTTGGTTAATATTTGCTGTGATATGGTGGTTGATTTGTTTTTCACATGGGGATTTTGTCCCCGAAAATATTGATGATCCTGACTTTATTCCATGTGTTAGAGAGTTGTTTAGCTTTACCTCCGCACTTTTGTTTTCCATAGAAACACAGCATACTATTGGTTATGGATCAAGACATACAACGGAAAAATGCCCCGAGGCCATAACCGTTATGATGATTCAATCTTGCTTTGGTGTGATTTGTCAAGCCATGATGACCGGCATTGTATTTGCCAAACTTTCACGACCAAAAAAAAGAGCAGAGACTCTAATGTTCAGCAAAAATGCTTGTATCTGCAAGCAGGATGGTGAACTTTGTTTATTATTCCGAGTAGGGGACATGAGGAAGTCCCACATAGTTGAAGCTCATGTTAGAGCAGTGGTCATTAAAAAGAAAATAACGAAAGAAGGGGAAGTTTTACCCCTGTATCAGTTTGATGTAGACTTGGGGTTCGAGGATGGTCATGATAGACTGTTCTTGGTGTGGCCTGTGATAATTGTACATAAAATAAATGAGAATAGTCCATTTTATGAAATGTCACCAGAGGATTTGCATCGAGAGCAGTTTGAGTTGATAGTTATTCTTGAAGGCATTGTTGAATCAACAGGCATGACCACACAGGCAAGGAGTTCTTATTTGCCAGGGGAAATTTTGTGGGGTCACCGTTTTGAAAGACTGGTGACCTTTCAAAAGGAAAATGGACAGTACCAAATAGATTTCTCACGATTCCATAATACTATGCCAGTAGATACACCTCAGTGTAGTGCTAAAGAACTCGCAGAAATGGGAGATATTGTTCCGGAACATCGCTACATTGATGATGATGAAAATACTTCATTAGGTTCACAAAAACAGGACAGGTTTCCTAGTCCTTATGTGATTAAAAGACACGGAGTTGCACAGACTGATTTTGATGATGATTTAGATTCTCAAGACAGTTCCATACCCAGTCGGATAGCTACAGAAGAATCAGAGACACTGCTATGACAGTAGGTTTACTCTTAATACAGGTAAGCTAAATGCTAATTAACTCTTGTAACAAAAAAGCAACGGAAATCAATATTTAATTATGATTCACTATTCCATAGATCATGTGCCTTGCTGAGATTTTATTATGGAAATTTACATTTTTATCATTTCAGGAAAAGATGTCATTTTTGACGAAAAAAAAAATCAATTATTTTGTTTAGTTTTATTATGATGTTCTTTGTAAATTTTTTGACTGCCATATAAACTATTAAGCAAGGATTTTCACACTCTCTTGATTCAGAAATAGACTCTACTGTCAGAATTTGAGGGTGAACAAGTTAATAATATTATTTCATTTGAAATTATTATAGAGTTTAGATTTAAAATCATTCACTACTGAATTTTGACAGTGGACTTTACCATTCTTTGAAATGGGAGAGTTTGGACTCCACAGAGGTCAATGAATTAATAGATATAATCTTTCATATTGACTTAAAAGTTTTTTTTCCCTGATGTTTAGCAGTGATGGTATGGCCATGTGTAAAAAGGTCTTCCAAACAATATATTACCATTTGTTCTAGTTTTGTAAGTCGGTTTAGCCCCATTTTTCAAATGTCATTTAGTTTTTATTGTCTTGTGGGACTCGTAACAATGCATCCATTAGTTGTTTTTTTCCTTTCATAATAATAATGGAGAAGCCACAAGTTTCTCTATTATGTCACAAAGAAATGATTTAAAATGCTTAATTGTATTTCATGTTGAGTGAAAATGTTCAGTCTGGCCATCTCAGATCAATAAATGGTATTTTCAAGCTAGAAATATGAAAAGGAATTACAATAAAACTTGCTTTAGTGACCACCTGTGTATAAAGACCACCTGGTTGTAAAGACCATTTTTTGCTGTCCCCAATAGTTCTATTTGTGTGCAAACCAACCTCTATTTAAAGACCACCTCCCTTTAAAGACTGGTTTTGTTGTGTCCGTAGAGGATCTTTATATACATGCTTCACTGTATACATGTATATTCTACAACAATTTAATGTTTTTTAGTGATTCACTTTCATTTTGTCTGTCTACCTGTTCAACTTGTCCCCCTCTCTCTCTCTCTCTCTCTCTCTCTCTCTCTCTCTCTCTCTCTCTCTCTCTCTCTCTCTCTCTCTCTCTCTCATTATTGAAATATGGGCAAGTCTGAAAAAGGTCAACTTGATGAAAAATTATATTACTTTGAAACATTTTAAAATGATATATTTACACTTTCCTCAACATGTTTATTTGAAATAATATGAGTAAGCCAGGCCAATATCTTACACCAATGCTGATAGAGACATTTACAATTTTGTAATCTTTTAGGTCTAGAAAGAATTTGAAAGCTTGGATACTATTATCTAGACTTATTTATATATGTAATCGTGCCATAATATGCAAGTAACAGTACATGTGTACACATATTAACTGCACTGATAGTATTAGGAAATTGACATTGATAATCTGTCAAACTAAGTTGATGGCTTCTTGCAAGTCTGTTTGTAGCCTGTAATACATTTAGGGTGCTATATAGAGCATCTTGGCAGATTGACAGGTGCTATGTTGATTGCATTATCAGGTGGTATGTCAGTTACATTATCAAGTGGTTTGTCAGTTGCATTATCAGGTGGTGTCAGTTGCACTATCAAATGGTGTCAGTTGCACTATCAGATGATTTGTTGGTTGCATTATCAGGGATGTCAGTTACATTATCAGATTCTATGTCAGTTGCATTATCAGTTAGTGTCAGTTGCATTATCAGGTGGTTTGTTGGTTGCATTATCAGGTGCTATGTCAGTTGCATTATCAGGTGGTGTCAATTGCATTATCAGGTGGTGACAGTTGCATTATTAGGTGGTTTGTTGGTTGCATTGTTAGGGATGTCAGTTGCATTATCAGATGCTATGTCAGTTGCATTATTAGGTGGTGTCAGTTGCATTATTAGGTGGTTTGTTGGTTGCATTGTCAGGGATGTCAGTTGCATTATCAGATGCTATGTCAGTTGCATTATCAGATGCTATGTCAGTTGCATTATCAGGTGGTGTCAGTTGCATTATCAGGTGCTATGTCAGTTGCATTATCAGGTGGTTTTAGTTGCATTATCAGGTGGTTTTAGTTGCATTATCAGGTGGTGTCAGTTGCATTATCAGGTGCTCTGTCAGTTGCATTATCAGATGCTATGTCATTTGCATTATCAGGTGGCATCAATTGCATTATCAGGTGCTATGTCAGTTGCATTATCAGGTGGTGTCAGTTGCATTATCAGGTGGTTTTAGTTGCATTATCAGGTGGTGTCAGTTGCATTATCAGGTGGTGTCAGTCACACTATAAGGTGCTATGTCATTTGCATTATCAGATGGTGTCAAATGCATTAACAGGTGGTTTGTTGATTGCATAATTATGTGCTATGTCAGTTGCATTATCAGGTGCTATGTCAGTTGCATTATCAGGTGGTGTCAATTGCATTATCAGGTGGTGACAGTTGCATTATTAGGTGGTTTGTTGGTTGCATTGTTGTCAGTTGCATTATCAGATGCTATGTCAGTTGGTGTGTCAGTTGCATTATTAGGTGGTTTGTTGGTTGCATTGTCAGGGATGTCAGTTGCATTATCAGATGCTATGTCAGTTGCATTATCAGGTGGTGTCAGTTGCATTATCAGGTGCTATGTCAGTTGCATTATCAGGTGGTGTCAGTTGCATTATCAGGTGGTTTTAGTTGCATTATCAGGTGGTGTCAGTTGCATTATCAGGTGCTCTGTCAGTTGCATTATCAGATGCTATGTCATTTGCATTATCAGGTGGCATCAATTGCATTATCAGGTGCTATGTCAGTTGCATTATCAGGTGGTGTCAGTTGCATTATCAGGTGGTGTCAGTTGCATTATCAGGTGGTGTCAGTTGCATTATCAGGTGGTGTCAGTCACACTATAAGGTGCTATGTCATTTGCATTATCAGATGGTGTCAAATGCATTAACAGGTGGTTTGTTGATTGCATAATTATGTGCTATGTCAGTTGCATTATCAGGTGCTATGTCAGTTAGTTGCATTATTATGTGCTATGTCAGTTGCATTATTAGGTGGTATGTTGGTTGCATTATCAGGTGGCATGTCAGTTGCATTATCAGGTGGTGTCAGTTGCATTATTAGGTGCTATGTTAGTTGCAGTATCAGGTGGTGTCAGTTGCATTATCAGGTGGAGTCAGTTGCATTATCAGGTGGCATGTCAGTTGCATTATCAGGTGGTGTCAGTTGCATTATTATGTGCTATGTTAGTTGCATTATCAGGTGGTATGTTGGTTGCATTATCAGGTGGTGTCAATTACATTATCAGGTCTTTTGTTTGTTGCATTATCAGGAGGTTTTTGGGTTGCATCATTAGGTGGTTGCATTATCAGTGATTATTGAAAAGTGCCATTTGCTTTCAGTCACTGGAATCTCATTACCAACCTCAAAATCACAGTGATCTTTAGACTAACCCTTTGTAATTCTTGTATGTGTTTTTGTAGTGTTGGATATACAGCATGAGATTACTCTTAAATTTGATCTATTCTTCCACTGAAATGTGGTCTCTCAAGAATGATGGTCTTTCAAAAGAAGGTGGTGTCTCAACAGTGGTGTGTTAAGACAGGTTCCACTGTTCCAGTAAGCCACTGGCTGTATATGTTTGTTTTATTAACTTATCAACGCCTTGTATTACATTAAGTCAAATCAGTTTAATGTCATACTTCAGGGGTGAACTAGTTAATGTTGCATGTGTAGCTATTGTAGAATTCATATTCTAAATCATACACCCCTTGATTGTGACAGTGGATTTTACTATTTTTTTAAATGGGTGAGTCCAAATGTGGCTACAGGGGATGATGGGTTAACATTAACATGGGATGTAACAGAAAGACATCAAACTATTGATGCATCACAGCCACATCTCTGGAGAGACCACATTCCACAAACCACTTGGTTGAATAATCCTTTAAGTAAAACCTCTTTAAGAGACCACCTGTCTTGAGAGACCACATTTCAGTGGCAGAAGGGGTGGTCTTTGAAGACAGGTTTCACTATGTATTGTAAAAGTCAACTAGTAATGCAATAAACAATTGCTGTAGCAAATTATTCTTGTAGTTGCTGAACATGCCCGTAGTGCATTTAAATCATCATTGAACTCATCAGGCCCTGAAAAACAATAGACTCTTCTGTAAATCAATGACTTAGACCAGTTCAAATGTGTCTTTAGGGGTGAATGAGTTAAAGGTACAGATCCTCTTTTTTGTTATACATGTATTATACCTATTTCAGTCCACAAAGCACAGACGTATTGATGTTACAATTTCAGTAATGTTTCTCCCTTTCGGGTTTTTATTTATTTTGTGATGACTGCATATATAATTCACTCATCTATCATCTTTATTTCTTTGAGAAAATAATAAACCTCTTTTACCTCAGGATTTGTAAATATTTATTTCATGGAGCAGCAATTTTCTCAAATGTTTGCCATGGGTTGACTTAGATTGTACCCTTTGCTGCAGTAGATGCATGTATTGTTCATTATTGTATATGTTATTTAAATCTCTTTGTATTCACGTTTTATCAGTAGAATTCACAGGGTGCTTAGAAGTTGCTATGTTTTTTGTTGATATTTATATGTTAATTTTGACAGTGTAATAATTAAGCCCCAATAGACAATGATCGCGGAAGTATAGTATTTGCCAACTTTAAAGATTTGGCATGTCTGTATATAAAGTTGGTGTACTTCAGTAACACTGATACTGACTAGACGCAACATGATTGATACCAGCCCCATAGAAAGGTCGTAAATATACTTATAGGTCAATTTACCATGTCAGATATGTTCGTCAAGAGGCGGGGAAATGTGCCACAGGGTTATCACAAAGGTCAACACCCAGTATAAGGCGGCTTGTATAGTTGCTAAATGAACAATGAAAGCATAAATTTGACATAATTCTTTGGATTAAATTAAAACAAGTAACAGAATCTGCCTGTATCCTTAGACACTAGAATGAGTATGGATCAGAGCAAGCTTGGTTGAATTTAATTGGTTGTAGACACATGTGTATAAATGATGCCAACACAGTGATATAGGACAGAGTCCCACTGAAAATTAAGAAATAGAATCTGTTTGATTTCCCCTTCAAGGCTGTATATCATAGATAGTGATACATAAATTATGTAAAGTCAAGGACATTTTGTTTAACCTTTTTAAAAAATTGTATTAATTTCCACCATTGTATTTTGTCCAATATGCCTATAAACATGATTTTTTCAAAGTTTATTTTAACTTATTCACCCCTAAAGACACATTTTGGATGGTCTAAGTAATTGATTTATAGAAGAGTTCATTTTTTCTCCCGGGTTGATAAGTTAAGATAGGATTGTCCCTTTCACCAACATGTTATCTTTTTTGTCATGCCCTTTATACTCCCATGTGCTTTTAAATGCGGGATGGGGTGGGGTACATATTGTTTATGAAGTTGAAAGGGTTATGATTTAAGATAATTTTCAGCTTACTGATGTTGGGTCTTGTAGTATTGGAATTTCTGTACATTGTCTTTCAAATTCAAATTTTATATATATCATAGATATAATGGTAGACAGATGGTAGACAGATGGTAGACAGATGGTAGACTTAATAGCTTATGAAGCGAATGTTGCAAATCTGTTTAGATAGGTGATTTGGTAGTTATGAATGACATTTTTAAAACACAGAGGTACGTAAATGAAAACAATGCAAAATGATGGTAAAACAAATAATGCATGTTTGTTGTTTGTATATTCATGTTACCCTGGTAGCATGACAATGACCACCTTTTTGACTAGATAAGCTCAGCATTTGAAAAGTTACTCTAAAATGTTTTTGTTTTTTTTTTCATGTTAGAGCATTGGACTTGCATGTGAAAGGTCATGGGTTCGATTCCTTGTGCCAGGTCATAGGCTACCAAAGACTTTAAAAAATTTGGTTTTAAAAAAGTTAATGTCATTTTGTATGACAAAAAAACATATTTTGCCTTTTTTTGCTGATATCCACTGAAATTAGAAACATTCATTTTGACTAACTTGTCCTAGTCGATGATGTTCACAATGCGGAAGGTCGGTGGTCTTTACCCGGGTAACCGGGGTTTCTCCTCCACCAATAAAAACTGGACGCCATCATATGACTGAAAGATTGTTGAGTATGGCGTAAAACAAAAAATTCAAATCGATGATGTTCACTGCTCAGTGCACAGTATTGGCTGATTGAAATAGTTAAAGTATTTAAAAATGTTTTCTTTTTAATAGCTTGTATGTTCTAATTTGGATAAAAAACTATATTATTGATACAAGTGTCACAACCAATATAGATCTTGTAACTCTTGATTTCCTGATTTATAAAAAGCAACTGGTAGATGGGTAGCTGACACAATATGTAGCTCAAAGGCTCGTTGGAGGTCTCACTTTGTGTATGTTCACTTAACGGTCTATCTAGTTTCATTTCCGTATTATCAGAATTACTGTAGGCTTGAAAATGAAAAGAAGACAATAAAATGTGTCAAATTGCTTTCAAACACTTGGATGACTCAGACTCTGATGTTGTTGTTCCTCGCTGGATAACCAGAGCAATTCTTCCTCATCAGCTTTAGAAATCTGCTTTGAAGAATTATCATAATGATGAATAAACCATACACAAGACTTTAGTCCCATCTTTATCTTATCTGCGGATTTCAGATCGTACAAATGAGCTGGGGCATACAGTGTGATTATTTGCCATATGATAGATTTTTCAGAAACCGATTAATATATATATATATATATATATATATATATATATATAGCCTATATATATGTTTTTGGTACTTTTAACGTCAGCTAAGTTAAATACATTAAAAAGTAATCAGAATTAGCACGATTAAGTGTAGAAATTGTTTTGTATGTACAGATGGAAATATCGTGTGTATATACATATATAAACAGTCTTGAATCTTTCTGATTCTCTTACTGATAATAATTATAGCTAGCTATACAGTATATCTTCAAATAATCAACAGGCTTTTAAGTAATAACTACAAATTTACACTTTAAAAAAATGTTGTTTTTGTTGCTGTTCATGTTCATTACATCACAACAAGAATTATATCTTGATGTCACCATCTATTATCTAGATGAAGTGCCAAAATATTTTACCTATGCTAAAGACTTATTCAGATTTTACCGTCAGGTAGGTTTACAGGTAAAATTTTCTGTGTACATATTGTCATCATCAATTTCTTTTGTACTTTATAGTTAAGTATTTCTCTTCTTTTGTATATTTTTTTCAAAAGTAATTGATATGATTTTTCTTTAAGACATTAAATGCCAGCGTATTGTTATCATGGATACGACATTTAAGATTGTCAGAGATATAATTAAGGTGATAATGTAAGGTGCAATATAAATTGATGAATGTCATGCATACATAATGAATTCATTACTATCACAGGAAATAGAATAACCTTTATAAGAGTATTTATTTTGATCTGTGGTGTTTTGTTTAGATAATCTTAATTAATTCCTATTTGCAGGTAATGGTCTTTATTAGGATTTATCCATTTGGGATTTTAGTATCTTAATCACAAAATTTGTTTTCATGTTTTTATCTGTATGTAGTTTTTTGGGTAATCTCATCCACTAAAAAAAAAATTATTTTTTGGCTGATTCTCTTCAAATTTGGTACATAGCATCTGTAGGGTGATAGTAACAAAATTATAAATTACTATAAACTCCTTAATTTTCATGTGCCCCTTAATTTTACAAATTTCGCTAGCAATGAAAAATCATGAAATTAAAAAATTATGAAAACATATTCTGGATTCTGGCATTGTTTCCTTATTACAAATATTAAATTCGAAAGTTAAGGGTAGTGAAATGTGAAAAATTGACAAATCTAACAAGATTAGGGCAACAAAATTAAAGGGGTTTACATTACATGGATCTGGGTCACCATCAGAGGTTTTGTAAATAGGACAGGGAACAGGTGACCCATATATCTGCACTAAAGAAAGAAATTCATGACTGCATGATAAATGTTGAATCAGGTACATATATACATTAAAATAAAAAAAAAAATAAATAAAAATAAAATAAAAACATAGCAAAAAAGGTACTCTTGTAATTGGAAACACAAATATTATTTATTTAGCCTTATCATCAGAGTACAGACATTTGGTTTGATTTTAATTTACTTGTTGTCAACTGTTATTAATGGATTTATGATATACATCTGGCAAATAAAAGCATTCAGTCCAATTGAAAGTAGCCATGTGACTGCATCAGTATGTGGTATAAATGTTTGTCAATTAAGTTAATGGAATGACCTTGTGTCTCTTTCCAGTCTAGAAAAAGAGAAAAATATACATTAATGCCTACACCTTCTGTTGCCTTACCTATAGCCATGTAGTTCAGGTAATCACCTTTGAAATAAGATTGACCCTACTTGACCCCAAAACATGTTGCATCCTAGCATCTTCTGTAAACACAATTATCTGAATTATAATGACATATATAGAGATAGAAGGAAGTGTAGATGAAACTCATCAACCCATGAAAAACAATGGGCTCTTCTGTAAATCAATGACTTAGACCAGTCCAAATGTGTCTGTAGGAATTAATGGGCTAAGTAAGCTGAATCTTTGGAACTTTGGACAGAATGTGATACTATATATTTATTATGTTTTTCCTGACACTCTAATTTTGGGATGGTGGGTTGTTTCTCATCGAAATGAAGAATTATTTGTTAGAAAAGTGTATACAGTGGTACCTGTCTTGAGTGACCACCCAATCTTCCACTGAAATGTGGTCTCACAAGACAGGTGGTCTCTCAAAAGAGATTTTATTTAAAGGATTATTCAACCAATTGGTTTTCAGAATGTGGTCACAAAAAACCGGTGGTCATTCATGAGAGTTGTCTGTCAAGACAAGTTCCACTGTATTTCACATTCTTGGTGGTGTGGAGAAAAATATGAGAAAATTTTTTTTTTGTTTTAAAGTTTTATTTAATAACAAAAATACCAAAACATTTTTACAAAGTTAAGTTTGTTTGGACCTATTACTAAATACAATAGCACAAGAACATGTACAGGTGTAAAAAAAAATAGGCTATATCTATTGTAATTAACTTGTGTTGACCCATTTACAGTTAAAAATACATTTGGGCTGGTCTAAGTCATTGATTTAAAGAAGAATCCATTGTTTTTCAGAGGTTGATGAGTTACATAATTCACAAATTTTATATTTCATGTTACCGTCTCAACGAAAGATATACTTGTAGAGAAAATAATATTATCACAAAAATCTGCAGTTATAGTTTTGCGGTAAAAAAGGTACTGGTAGTTCATAGGCAAATTAAATTGCTGTACACAACAGTGAAATCCATTGCAACACTCATTGAAGAGTTTCAGAAGCTTAATACCAGCTATTTGACAATTTGGTTGATAAAAAAAACAACATACAAGTTACAGAACTGTGAAACTTGCGATACTGAAAAAACAAATGGTGAAATGGATTTGTAAATGTTTATTGTTTATATGGAGTGATGCGTACTTGAAATAATAGTGAAGTAATTCGTCTTTTGTAGCTTATCAAAATCAGAATTAATGTTAAAGAAAACAGACAAGCAATTGATCTAGGATTGGTTTGCTAAAATAGTTTCATCGGTATACAGCCAGCCGCCAATATATCTCCTGAAAAATGTATAAATGTGTTTGGTCATTACTACTTGAATTGGCTTTTTGATGAAATTCAAGCAATGTTAAAATAACAAATATGCTATAAATAAAATATTGAATGGAATGTTAGATATATTGTTCCTTAATTTGATAGCTTGACCAAAAATAGATCTGTTATGAGGACATTTAGGTGCAAAGACAAAATCTAATCAAAATTCTACACACACATAGACTGGTTATTATTAAATGCTTTGATTTTTTAGCAACTGATACATGTATGTAGATTTTGCTTTGTCAGCAGTTTTTGTGTTTGACAGCATTACAGAATGATGCATGCCTCAAAAATGCATTCTGTTACAAAATAATAAGCATTTACCAACAGAACATGGCTTTAAAGACGTTTCTCAGATTCCCTGGCACGTTAGGTATCAACAAAGCAAAGTGTACCAGAATTTCAACTCAAATAAGATGTGTATCCATTTGTTCAGCCATCACCTGATAGCAAAATGTACATTAGATGTTTTTTTTTAATTTCAAAATATTGTTCTAGTTTTCTCATTTTCTTTTGTCAACCACTGTGCAGAAAGTAATTTTATGCCAGTTCATCATTTTTGTCTCTGGGAGGAAATTCAGACATACAAGATGATGAACATACATTTGGAGTCAGTCTGTTAAATTTTGTCATTTTATTTCACAGTTTTTATCTATAAATCTATATTTGGATCACACACAGCGGTCTGAGAATGCAATATTTAATTGTTTGACATTTAGAGTTATTACAGTTTGTGATGCATAATTGTTGATATGCTTTGTACGTGGAACATTAATGTAGAAACGATTAAATTACGTAAGTTACGTAAGTAAATTACGTAACAAACAACATTACACAAGTAAAAACAAAAACTAACCTATACAATAACTCATTCATCCCATCTACTATAAAGCTCTGGAACAATCTCCCTTTAACAGTACAAGAAAACCCATCACTCTCTCACCTCAAACGTTCACTCAACACCAACATGTCACAAGTTCCGTGCCACTACTTTCAAGGTAACCGAATTGAACAAATACTTCACACACGACTCAGACTTAACTGTAGTTCCCTCAAGTCTCATCTTTATGCGCGTAATATCATAGATAACCCTAACTGTACTTGCGGAAGCCCTGAAACAACCCGTCACTTTCTACTAGAATGTCCTCTGTACACCACTGCCCGTGCACGTTATTTAGATCCACTCCCATTTCCAAAAACTGAACATGTCTTATTGTATGGAAGTCTAACTTTGAACGTAGCAGACAACATTGAAATTGTCAAAGCGGTTCATAAATACATAACTGCAAGTAAAAGATTCTCGTACTTGATTGACCCGTAATTATTTCAATATTACCTAGTAGTGACAAGTGAAAGCTTGATACTTGAGTAACATTAAATATAGCCGAGTAGACATTACCAATCCAATTGACATGTATTTCTACATCTACAACCCCCCCTCCTCTTCCAACGAAATTTCGATTTATATTTCAACAAGTTACCGGTTTCTAGTAGTTCCTGTTTTTTTTTTTTTTTTTTTTTTTTTTTTTTTTTACTAGAAGACACCAAATAAATAAATTAATCTGAATTCCTGATTACACGTAAATGTATGGATTTTCGAAATGCTGACTGACCTGGATAACTTTAATAACATTAATATTGTTATATATCAAGGCACACATGTTTCCTCAATTATATGAACAACTTGTGTGAATATCAACAATTCTTACATTGTATCTAAATTGTTACGTTACTAGCTAGAGAACAAAAATTAACCTCTCTCTCTCTCTCTCTCTCTCTCTCTCTCTCTCTCTCTCTCTCTCTCTCCTATTAAGTTATTTCTTACCTCAAGTATACCATAAATTTTATATATATCATTTTCATCTGGTGCTATCTGATTAGGTATTACTTATTTATATATTGTTAATATACGGATTATTGCTTCCTGGCAATCAAGGGATAAGATTATCATTATTAATTGTAAATTAAAGGAGACGGATTTATGTAAGTTGCCAAACTTGTTTCCGAATCCTATTGTTATTAATACTGTTTACCTGTTACATGTTATATTGATTTGAAGCAATAAAAATAGAGTTAAACTAAATTACATAAGTTTTATCGTACTTCTATGGATTCAGATCAAATTTGAAACTTCAGGACCATGTGGATGTTACAACTGTTCAAAACAACACTTATCGGTATTGTATAAATAGAATATTCCAGTTTCTTATCACTTCGGGATTAGATACTTTTGTGTGGTGTTTACATGTTCAAAATAGTCTATTTCATGACTGGAAATTTTTACCTCAGTTTTATTTTCGCCCTCAGATGAGAGGGCTATTTTAACATGAAATGAAATTTTCATGCTAAATGATTGTACCATGAACATTATGTAACATCCATGAGCCTGTGGTGATTTAGGGCAAGTTTACGACGGGGTCAATAAGTTTTCTGTGGTAAAAGGGCAAAAGTAGGATTAGAGTTTTAGGGAGTGGGGTGGCATGGGAGAGGATGGTATGAATTAGGAGGGCGATGATCGGGTTTGGTAAATCAGCTTCCATACATTGAAGTTATAAAGAGTCATGCTGATAGTTAAACTTTACTTTTTTTCTTCTAAACAATGATAAATTGTAGGTCTCATTTTAAATAGTCCTCTAAAATGTTTACCATAAACTAATGGAAAGAAGCAAACCAAAACAAAAGTATAGTGTAAGTTTTGTTTATAAGGGTAGAGTGTTGATGAATTAGTTTTGATTATTCTGTTTTTGTTTTTGTTTTTTTTCATAACATAACAGCTGTGGGTTGGAGTCCCACTGGAACCTAAGCTGATTTTGTGAGAAAGTTTGACAGTTTACTTAAGGAAAGTTTGGTGACCTATTCCCGTGTATATTGTAATCAGGTTCTCTCCTGCACCATAAATAAAACCGTCCGCCACCTTATAACCAAAACAATTATCGCTTGTAGCATAAAACAACATTCAAACAAAATACAAACAAAAGGACTATCGATACTTATGAGGTAACAGTAAAATTGTGAATGAAATAGACAAAAATTGTATGTTTGACCGTATAATTCTGTGTGATAACAACATCAGGTTATAAATGAGGTGAAAAAGGTGCATAAACATTGCATTATATATACGTCTCTTTCAATAAATGTAAAGATATATATCTACTGGTGTGGTACTTTTGTCTGTACTCTATCCATAAATAACTAATTTTGATATATAGTTTCCCTGATTGACTTGACTTTAATTAGTCGTTGCCGTTTTGTATTCTCAGTTCATTTATGTAACATGCATTTAACCTGTTCTGAACTTAATTTCTTTTTCGCTTTCTAATTTGGCACACATATTTCTAGTAAGTTAAATTATTGTCGTCTGCTGGTTGTGAGTTTATTGAACTGTTGAATAATTAAAATTATTTTAAACATTTCTTTCGGCTTCTGCCAAAGTATCAGTTTTATGCCCTACAGATCAAAGATTGAAAAGAGAATGGGATATTGTTTTTTGTCCATTTTTTGTCTTTTTTAACATTTTGGTTTCTGTCTGTCTGGACATTTGTCTGGCTTTAACATTTTGGTTTCTGTCTGGTCATTTGCCTGTTTTTAATATTTTGGTTTCTGTCTGGTCATTTGCCTGTTTTTAATATTTTGATTTCTGTCTGGTCATTTGCCTGTTTTTAATATTTTGGTTTCTGTCTGGTCATTTGCCTGTTTTTAATATTTTGGTTTCTGTCTGTCTGGACATTTGTCTGTTTTTAATATTTTGGTTTCTGTCTGCCTGAACATTTGTCTGTTTTTAATATTTTGGTTTCTGTCTGGTCATTTGCCTGTTTTTAATATTTTGGTTTCTGTCTGGTCATTTGCCTGTTTTTAATATTTTGGTTTCTGTCTGTCTGGACATTTGTCTGTTTTTAATATTTTGGTTTCTGTCTGGTCATTTGCCTGTTTTTAACATTTTGGTTTCTGTCTGGTCATTTGCCTGTTTTTAACATTTTGGTTTCTGTCTGGTCATTTGCCTGTTTTTAACATTTTGGTTTCTGTCTGGTCATTTGCCTGTTTTTAACATTTTGGTTTCTGTCTGGTCATTTGCCTGTTTTTAATATTTTGGTTTCTGTCTGTCTGGTCATTTGCCTGTTTTTAACATTTTGGTTTCTGGTCTGTCTGGTCATTTGCCTGTTTTTAACATTTTGGTTTCTGTCTGGTCATTTGCCTGTTTTTAACATTTTGGTTTCTGTCTGGTCATTTGCCTGTTTTTAACATTTTGGTTTCTGTCTGGTCATTTGCCTGTTTTTAATATTTTGGTTTCTGTCTGTTTTGTATGTTTGTTTTGTTTTGTTTTCTGTCAGAGCACTTTCAGTACAAATTTTAGCAACTAAATAGGTCAGAGCACTTGCAGTACCAATTATAACAACTAAATAGGTCAACACTTTAGGTAACAGTTATAGAAACTTGATATAGGTCAGAACACTTTCAGTTCCAATTATAAAAACTTTATTGGTGAGAACACTTTCAGTATCAATTATAACAACTAAATAGGTCAGAGCACTTGCAGTACCAATTATAACAACTAAATAGGTCAACACTTTAAGTACCAGTTATAGAAACTTGATATAGATCAGAACACTTTCAATATCAATTATAAAGACTTTATTGGTGAGAACACTTTTAATACCAATTATAACAACTATTATAACAACTATAGAGGTCAGAGCACTTTCTGCACTAATTATAACAACACTTTCAGTACCAATTATAGCAACTTTCAGTAACACTTATAGCAACTTTATATAAGTCAACACTTTAAGTACCAATTATAGCAAATATATAGATCAGAACACTTTCAGTACCAGTTTAAGCAAATATATACCGGTAGGTCAACACTTTAAGTACCAATTATGGCAACTATATAGGTCAGAACACTTTCAGTACCAATTTTAGCAAATATATAGGTCAGACGACTTTCATTACCAATTATACTATATATATAAGAGCAATTTCAGTACCAGTTCTTGTAACTATATAGGTCAAAACACTTTCAGTACCAGTTATAGCAACTATATAGGTCAAAACACTTTCAGTACCAATTATAGCAACTATATAGGTCAGATCACTTTCAGTGTCAATTGTTAGTATAGCATGTAAAACTGTATATGGTTCGAAAACAAATGGGTATGTGTTTGTGTGACATAGAGTGTATAATTTGTGAGAGAGAGAAAGAGAGAGAGAGAGAGAGTGCATTTTTTTATGTATGTGAGGATACCTCATCTATATAGAATACATGTAATGTCATAGTTTTGCTCAAGATACGTTCCCATTTACATGCACATTTAAGTAGGTCACCAACAGTTTTGATTCACAAAAGAAAGTTTGGTAAATGATAAAGATAGGATTTTCAGATAAACTTTTTTTTGTCTTGCAGATGAATTAGGCTATAGTGTTTGTGTTATAAATTGAAATATTGAAGACTAGACATATTTAAAATTTCCTTGATGAAGTGCCATCTGCAACAATGCCAATGGTGAAGTGCTTGTTTTTATTGATATTTTTGGTGTTTATGTTATGCTTTGTAACAGCCAAAGTAGCATGTGCCCTGCTTTATGATCAGTGTCTTGATAATTGATGAGGTCTAGACAAGTGTTACAGTTTCTTAATATCTACATGGTATCAATTCTCACACACTCCCAGATCACCAGAGTTAGCAGAAAGATGGCTGCTGGATTATGTGAAGGTCAACATACAGATGAAAATATATTCATATGTGTGTGGGTCTGCTGAGTGTGTGTCTGTGTGTGTCTGTGTGTGTTTGGATCTGGTGATTGTGTGTGTACAGAGGGATGGGGTTTCTGGTGTGTGTATAGGGAGGATCTGGTGTGTTTGTGTGTGTGTATGTTTGTGTGTTTGAATCTGGTGATTGTGTGTGTATGGGGGGTTCTGGTGTGTGTAGGGAGGGTCTGATGTGTGTGTGTGTTTTTTGGATCTGGTGTTTGTGTGTGTAAAGGGGGTAGGGGTGTTCTGGTTTAAGGGTCTGGTGTATTTGTTTGTGTGTGTGTATGTGTTTGGATCTGGTATTTGTGTGTGGGGGGTTATAGTGTGTGTGTAGGCAGAGTCTGGTGTGTTTTTGGTGTGTATACAGTTAAAGCTATGATTGATACACATCAGATGCTGTTCTTTCAACAAATCCAATATCAGAAATTTCATACAAGTATATTTTAGCTTTGATCATTCATGAATAAATTTGGTTTTGCACAGTAAAACCTTATATGTACTTGACCCATTCTTTTGTATGTTCTTCATGACAATGGTATCTTTAGAATCTCAACAACTAGATTTCATGACAGTAATCTCTTAAAACATTTTTGATCTTTTCAGGAAAGTGATAGCTGAAAACTTTATTTCATGAATGATTTCTCAAAACTTTTCATATTTTCATGACAGTGGTATCTCAAGACTAGTTGTTTCATATGACAGTGATCTCTTAAGATTTTATATTTCATGACTGATCTCTCGTGACTTTTAGTATTTCATGACACTGATGTTCTAGTATTTGATATTTCATGACATTGGCATCCTAAGACTTGATATATCATGATATTGACCTTTTAAGACTTTTGGTATTTCATCACATTGACATCATAATACTTTTTGATATTTCATCAGACTGATCTCTGAAAATGCTTTGAATACCATAACAGGGGTATCTTAAAGCTTTTGATATTTTATGATATTGGTTTCTAAAAACTAGACATGATCTCTTAACATCATTTAAGTAGTAATATTCCACAGTCACCCACATATGGAGTTTATATTTCACAAATGATCTGATATGCCAGAGTGTGTTCAAGATATAAACATTTCATATACAGAGGTAAACTACTCGCTGACAAATCATTGACACAGGGATATCTAAGGGCACATTTAATGTCAACATTTTGAAAATTTAATCCTCTGTTTAATAGTCTTGTTTGCTGTTATTTTGTTTCATTGGGTGAAATGTCGAGTTGTTGAGATGTCTGTACCAGTTGTGACCAGGATTTGTTCCTCACATATTTCATTTGGATTTAATTGTGTTGTCTCACGGCGGATGTGATCAATCAACAGGGGATGCCTGCTCCTCCATGACACCTGATCCCACCTCTTGATTTCCAGAGGTCCGTGTTTATCCATTTTTACTAGATTTGTGTCTATATCCTGGAGGGGGTTTGTACTTTGGTATCTGAGATTTTTATATTCATAATCAATTTCATGACTTGGTCTCTTTGACTTGGGTAATTTCACAACTAGTTTTATGTATCAAGGCCACTAACAGAATATTAAAAAAAATTCTCAATTACATGTCTTACGATACCATATTAAAATATGATTAACAGACATAGACGGATATGGATGATCAGTAAGTGTTTATCATTTTACTCCCTGACATCAGTTTTCTGAAAGATACATGGTGCATACTGACGTTCTTATCAATTGTGTCACTCAAAATCAACTCGGTGACATCATCTGTAGCATAATTATTACTGCAGTTATTTAGTGTAGTTCATCTTAACTCCGCTATCAAGGATGCACAGAACTATATATATACATGTAACGCCACTTCATGTTATGTAGAAAACGGTGACTCATAAACTCGGAAAGGAAGAAGCAGAAGAAATAAAAATTTATATGATAAAGATAAAAGTAAACTGCAGTGTTTCCTGTTTAAAATGTAAAAAAAATCTCTAAGACTACAGGTACTGAGCCCACCTGTTGAATCTAGAATATTTAATTTCCACTTGCCACACTTTGCATGGGTTGGTATAATGTTTTCAATACATGCTGATGTAATATTATACCAAAACAAAATCCAACACATGGCTCCAACAGAAATATAGTACTACTCACAAATGTTTGAGGCTCTGGCCTACAGGGAAGACCTTGATCTGGTAAAAAGTTCACAGACTTTTAACCAAAAATTAATGTTTTTTAAGAATATGATCATCAGGGATGAATTACATTGATATGCATTTGTTTGGAGCTCTGACAAGCAGGGCTTAAACAATGGTCAGATCATTAAAAAAAAAATTCTCAAGTACATGTCTTTTGATACCATATTAAAATATGATTAACAGACATAGACGGATATGGATGATCAGTAAGTGTTTATCATTTTACTCCCTGACATCAGTTTTCTGAAAGATACATGGTGCATACTGACGTTCTTATCAATTGTGTCACTCAAAATCAACTCGGTGACATCATCTGTAGCATAATTATTACTGCAGTTATTTAGTGTAGTTCATCTTAACTCCGCTATCAAGGATGCACAGAACTATATATATACATGTAACGTTCATAGAAACACAGAACGAGCTGCTCAGGAAATATCCATTTGTGGCTGCTAAGAACCTTGTTATAAACCTACTTTGGAGGAAGCAAAGATGGGATAAACCTTCCTCAAACACACACACACACACTCTCTCTCTCTCTCTCTCTCTCTCATACACACATATGTAACAAGAAAATGTTCGAGTCTGGTTATCTTTTCTTATATTACATGTTACTTTAATCAGTCTCTCTCTCTCTCTCTCTCTCTCTCTCTCTCTCTCTCTCTCTCTCTCTCTCTCTCTCTCTCATACACACATATGTAACAAGAAAATGTTCGAGATTTATAGTCTGGTTATCTTTTCTTACATTACATGTTACTGTAATCAGTCTCTCTCCCCCTCTCTCTCTCTCTCACACACACATGTAACAAGGAAAATGTTCAAGATTTATTGTCTGCCAATCTTTTCTTACATTACATTACATGTTGTTATTGTAATCAATCTTGTATCTCAATAATCCTGTCTAACTTGGAATGTGCAGTTCATGTGGTTTCCAAAGATTAAAATGTAAATCACCTGTGTTCCACAGATTTTAGGTGCAGAGTTATTCTAACTTAATTATATAGTTCCTAACAGCATAATTTCTGACTTAATTAAAAGCAGTTTAATTTCTTACTTAATCATGTAGAAACCAGAAATGTTTTAATTGGAGACTACAAGAATGAAGAAGAAATACAATGGATTGTCGGAAAGTAAATGTTTTACTTATGTTCATGCAACTGTACTCACAAATGAACTGTCTTTATGCCTGCTGGTTCATGTCTCTGTACAACAAATTGCATCTTGGAAGCTGTTTTGAAATATTTTTGATTATCAAAAAGATTATTTTTTGCAAGATATTTGAATGTTATTCATCATTTATAAGTTCACTTGAGTAATTTAGATGACCTATTGCCATCCGTAGTCATGCCGATGTACATGTGCATAAACATTTTAAAATTCTCAAAAATCGCTTGGCCAATTAATTTTACTCATGTAGGGGTTATTTAAGGTAGATTTCATCTCTATTTAAACAGGTAATGCAGGTAAGTTAATGGGCTTATAAGCAAAGGTTAATAATCATGTGCTAAATGATTAGATGACACCGAGTGGTCGTATGTCATATATTGAACATTTAGAGGTCATATATTTTGTACTTATTGTAGAGAAGTCCCATGTCATGACAGGTGTGATAACCGCTTAAAGAACCTCTGTTTATTGGTGTCAGTCCATAGCACAGGTCAAAATCTTGAGCACTTTACCTAAAGCTGGTGACATTTCCATGTAAATGAAAAAATTCTTGGTACGATGTAAATGACAATAAAACAAAACAACAGCAAAAATAAAGAAGTGAAAGTGTACCACACCAATTAACTCCATCCTAGCCAGTGTCTGCAGTAACATTATAAACTTAAAACAAGTTCTCAATGTTTTATTGTTTATTTCCATGCATCAGTTGGATTTCTCAAGTTCACGGCACTAAACGAATTTATTGAGATGCTGAGGTTTAATATTTTAATGTTGTATCATGCTGACTGGGATGTGACCCAGAAAAAAGGTCAGGTGTATAGTAAAGTATATGTAGGTCATCATTCAAAGTGAACCCATTGCACTTTACAGAAAACATGTCACCTTGTATGTATGTCAGACTACACTAGATTACATATAATTACGGCATGGTATGTCTGTGAATAGTAGGACAATTACTACAGATCACAAAAATGATACAGACATGTTTCTACAGCCACTGGTCAAAAGTTGTAGGCCAGTTTGTGATACTACAGTAACAGGGTAAATGTTATAGACCAGTTTGTGTTATTTCACAACTACAGTAACACAACAAAAGTTATGGGGTAGTTTTTGTTGTCATAAATCAATTTCACTACTACAATAACAAGGTAACTATTTTGGATTTTGTTTTTAAATACAAATGGAATTGGTGATTGTTTATATTTGTAAAAAAGAAAGTCAGATCATTTACTTTTGTTCAAGACTGTATAAAACACAACCTGTAATGGCCTAGTTTATTGAAACCACTTTTTACTGAAGGACCAAGTGGATGAACTGGATGTTATTAATAATAAATGTAGATTTTCCAGGCCAGGATTTAAATATCATAGTGAAATTGTAAAATTTGTAAAATAATTGTTTCCCCGCTGCAAGTGATCATTTTAATGATTTACAACATTGTTCAAATTTAAATGTCCTCATGCTAGAAACTAACGGTCATTGAGGCAACAGTTTAATAGAATAAATATAAAAAGAGCTTTTATCATCATCTTCCGTAGTTGCGGAAAACACATTAACCCATATAACCTTCAGTCGTCTTTAGATACTAATTGATTTCCAATGTTTGTTTCATCTGATTTTTACTACAGCATGAAAATCTGATAATTTTTTTGTCCCAGATACAGAATGCTGAGATGAAATCTGTATAAATTACAGGCCTTTGTTTGAAGGTCACACATGATGTATTGTTTACGCAATAGTATTCAGTTGGTTTTTTGGTTTTGTCGCTGTAGTTTTTCATTGTTTATTGTATTGTCTGAAGTTTCTGATTGGTGAGCTTGAAAACTGTAAAAAAAAAATCATTGAATAATTGCCAATATTGATTTTAATGACTTATTTTAAATTCTTTGACATGATTTTACTGCTGGGGTTAAAACAACTACGGGTATACAAAACAGTTACAATATATTGAACTTGTATAATGTACATATGTATATATGACAGCTCATGGTGGTCTGTTTGTAGAGTGGTTGACTCACAAGTAATATATACCAGTACCTAAGTCATATGGTATACTGATATATGACTGCAGCAAAAGTCATATTATTTACTAGTGTATGACTATATCAAAGTCATATTGTATACAGAATACTGGTATATGATTGTAGTAAAGAAATATTGTATACTGGTGTATTGTAGGAAAGTCATATTGTATACTGGTGTATTGTAGTAAAGTCATATTGTATACCGGTGTATGATTGTAGTAAAGAAATATTGTATACTGGTGTATGACTGTAAAGTCATATTGTATACTGGTGTATTGTAGTAAAGTCATATTGTATACTGGTGTATGATTGTAGTAAAAAAAATATTGTATACTGGTGTGGTGTATTGCAGCAGTCATATTGTATACTGGTGTATTGCATTAAAGTCATATTGTATACTGGTGTATAATTGTAGTAAAGAAATATTGTATAGTGGAGTGGTGTATTACAGCAGTCATATTGTATACTGGTATATTTTGGTAAAGTTATATTGTATATTAGTGTATTGCAGTAAAGTCATATTTTATACTGGTGTATTGTAGGAAAGTCATATATTATATTGGTGTATTGTAGTAAAGTCATTGTATACTGGTGTATTGCATTAAAGTCATATTGTATACTGGTGTATAATTGTAGTAAAGAAATATTGTATAGTGGAGTGGTGTATTACAGCAGTCATATTGTATACTGGTGTATTGTAGTAAAGTCATATTGTATACTGGTGTATTGTAGTAAAGTCATATTACATACTGGTGTATTGTAGTAAAGTCATATTTCATACTGGTGTATTGTAGTAAAATCATATTACATACTGGTGTACTGCAGTAAAGTTATATTGTATACTGGTGTATTGCAGTAAAGTCATTTTGTATACTGGTGTATTAGAGTAAAGTCATATTTCATACTGGTGTATTACAGTAAAGTCATTGTATACTGGTGTATTGTAGTAAAGTCATATATTATATTGGTGTATTGTAGTAAAGTCATTGTATACTGGTGTATTGCAGTAAAGTCATTTTGTATACTGGTGTATTAGAGTAAAGTCATATTGTATACTGGTGTATTACAGTAAAGTCATTGTATACTGGTGTATTGTAGTAAAGTTAATATTATATTGGTGTATTGTAGTAAAGTCATTGTATACTGGTGTATTACAGTAAAGTCATATTGTATACTGGTGTATTGTAGTAAAGTCATATTGTATAGTGTATCATAGTAAAGTCATATATAAACTAGTGTATTGCAGTAAAGTCATATTATATATTTGTATATGATTGATTGCAGCAAAAGTCACATCAATTTTTGAATACTTAGATGAGCTACATAAGCCATGTTGACTTTCTAGAATATAGATGTAGAAAAATAATATTAATTTGCATTAACAAAACATGACAGAATTGTAAAATATTCCAATAATTCAAAATTGTTAGAATTATGCAGACTTTTTGTTATTTAGTTTATTTATATATATATTTTTTGTTTTCTTTCTTTTCAGAATAAATTCGGAACACATCCCAGAAATCCAGAATCTTCCTATTAATGCAGAGCCTTGCTGTTTTACATAACAATGCATCATGATGTATTATATGACAATGCATCATGGGTAACTTACAAAACAAGGTATTGTTGGTATAATTTCCATCCAGCAGTTGGCCATCCTGAAACTATTGGAACAAAAATATCAACACATGGTTCATTTTGTACATATGAATTACAGAGAGGTTTTTTTTGCGAAGAGCAATTTTTGAAATATTGATCATTAATTGCCTGCTATGTGGTTTTTTTTATTTGTCAAATTCCATTTTATAAATTTTGTCGTATTTATTTTGCAATTACACATGAAGTCTGCTTACTATCAGTTATACCACCTTATTTTTCACACAACTAAGATATAAACAGATAATAAAATGCTGGATAATTTTTTAAGATGATTATATTTATTTTGTAATTTTTAAGTACATTGACATAAACAAATTCACTTTTTCATTGCTGTTATGAACTAATTATTAGTGCATAAAAGTACCAAAAAATCATTTTATGCAGTTCCATGCCAAAAGTGAGTCAACTAAAATTATTTTCTCATAACTTTCTGTGTTAAATCAACTTTTTAAAAAATAACTGGCCTGACTTATGTACTCAATGAAATATTGTAAACTTTGTCTATGGACTATCTTTCTAAATTGGTTTTTCTTTTCATAAAAACAGTCAGTTTTTGTAAGTCACAAACCAAATTTACAGTGTTTCACAATTAGTAATGTCAACAAAATACTAACTGCAGAGAAAAATATTGCTTCTCTTGCAAACATTACTTTATGGCAGGTTTTTGAAAATTTTAGATTTAACAGAAAAAAGCTGGGGAAACGGTGATAGTTGACTCATTTTTGGCATGATGATGTACATGTATGACAATATTGAAGGAATGTATCATATAAACACTATCTGCAATAGGTTTAATCAGCACAAATCACCTACAGATGGGACAAATTGTTAATGGCATAATTATTTTGTCAAACCCTATACCCACATTCGGACTCATCCATTACAAAGATTGGTTTGGTCCATTATCAGATTTCAAGAGAGTATTATGTTGTCTGTAAATTCTTCAATAATTTCATGTGCAAAATTAACTTGTTCACTACTGAATTATGACTTAATTCACTGTGCCATCTACTAATTTGGGTGAGTCTAAATGCGATCACAGAGGTTGACAAGTTAAGTGGTATGAATGATTTGGTACATATAGTCATTGTGGAGTGAAAGCTTTCATACATAAAAAGTCATAATAATCTTCTGGTACATAAATGTCATAAGAATTTTTAGGTATATAAAAAGTCATATTGAATTTTCTGGTACATGAAAAGTCATAATGATTTCACTGGTACTGTGTATATATAATTAATGCTGCAGTACATATAAAGGCATAATGAAACTTCTGGCTCATAAAAAGTCATATTGAAATCTCTGGTGTATATATAAAGTCATCATGAATTCTCTGGTACTGTAAATGTATATGTAAAGTCATAAATAAGGCTGCAGTACATACTGGTATAAAGTCATAATGAAACTTCTGGCTCATAAAAAGTCATAATGAATTATCTGGTATATATAAAGTCATAAAGAATCTTGTGTATATAAAGTCATAATTAATGCTGCAATCTTGATGAATTTTCAGGTACATGAAAAGTCATAATTAATGCAGTCATACATAAAAAGTATGATAAAAATATTTTGGTACATAAAATGAAATTTTATATTTCTTGTGATTTCCCCCTCCGAAAATATTCCAGAGATAAATATTTGGGGTTATCCACATTAGTAATGTGACAAAATCTTAATTTTGACCAAATATGCCCCTTAGCCTCAATATCTCATGGCAAGTAATTGGTATGAAATCTCAGATAGCTGACTGAGATCATGAATATTTATATTCTTCAAAATGTCTACCTTTGATTAAGGTAAATAAAACTATAAATTTTTTTGTAATTATGTTTTCATCATTGAACACTTTTATTTATTATCAACTGGTGATGGTGATGTACATAGGCCATTAGAATATGTCAAAGTTTTGTGTAGATTCAAGCCTCTGATATTTTATTAAATCATTAAATCATTTTGATGATCTAGATTTCTTATAACATATTTTATGCTTACTTGGGCTAATGAGTACTCAAGATCCTCTTCCAAGTTTGTTCATTTCAGCCAGATCGACTGTGGGGTGGATCCAGGGTGGGGCAAAAGAGGCCTCAGGGGGTTCCCCTCTTTAAAAATCTTCTCCTCCAGAACTGCTGCATGAATTGAAAAACTAAATGCATCTAAGTGATGTACATAAGTGTATGATTCAAGTATGTTAATTTCTTAAAAATTGGGAATGTTAATTTTTGACACTTTTTGACGTCTTTTTAATCTTTGCATTTTCATTCCTTTTTGTATGATTTATTTGATTTTCTCCTCATTTATTCATTATGATGCATTTATTTTATGTGTTTTACCTGTAATTAGATAGATAAATGTTTCCGAGAAAGAATTTGCTGAAATTAAATTTTTTTTTTTATCTATTCATGAATTTTATAAGACTGCAAAAATGAAGGGGAGGTGGTAACTTTTCACACTGTCAGCTTCTTCTTCAAAACCGCTAAAGGGATTTACTTTATAGCAAGCAAGCACTCAAGGTCCTCTATCAAGTTTGTTCATTTTGGCCAGATTGGCACGGGGATGGATCAAGGGTGGGGTAAAGAAGGCCTCAGGGGGTACCACTCTTTGAAAATCTTCTCCAGATCTGTTGAATGGATTAAAAACTAATTACATCTGAGTGATCTACATAGATGTATGATTAAAGTTTGTTAATATCGTAGAAATCGGAAAATAAATTTTGACGCGTTTTTGACGTCTTTTTACACATTGTCATTTTCATTCATTTTTGTATGATTTCTTTGTTTTTCTGTCCATTTATTCATCATGATGCATTCATTTTATGTATTTTACATGTAATAGGTAGAGAAATTCTTTCCTTAAAGAATTTTGCTGACATTAATATTTTGAATTGCTAAAATTGCAGAAAGAAGGGGGGAATGCATTTTTTCATGCTCTTGGCTTTTTCTTCAAAGCCACTGAAGGGATTTTGACTAAACTTCAAAAGAAGCAAGTACCAAAGTTTCCCTACCAAATTTGTTTATTTTGACCAGATCGACGACTTGGAGGTGAATCCAGGGTGGGGCAAAATAGGTACTCCTCTTTGTAAAAAATCTTTTTCAGAACTGCTGTATGGATTAAAAACTAATTGCATCTGAGTGATTTACGTGGATGCATGATTCAATTTCCTGTTTTTGGAATAAATTTTTGACATCTTGCCCGACTTTGTCATTTTCATTCATTTTATGTCTCCCAAGGGGTCTTATAATAATTTGTAATTGAGATTCCCATATTTGTAAGATACCAATACAGTTCAGGTGAGTGATTTGGCCCATGGGCCTCTAGTTCTCTCAAATGTTTGCTGATAAATTCAGGTTGTATTTTTTCTACTGATTTACCAACTTGAGTGTTTTTATCAAATACAAGTTACATTTCAAAGAATCACAAAAGTTAAGATACATATACATTGTATTTGTTTATACCAACAACATAACACTTCCTAAAGTTGTTCTGACAAACGTTACATGTGTAGGCCTATATGTTATCTAACATAGCAGTAAGCACACTGATTGTACAACAGGAACTCTCTAAAATAAAGATAAGAATGGTTGTTTGTACCAAGGGTTTAACAGTACAACAAGGTATTGTATGTACAATGTATCCATTTATTTATAGTACAGATTTGTACTAAAAACAACTACTTTTTTATGCTAGATTGTGATACATTTTCTAAGATAAAAAATTACCAGTTCGTTAAGTATATTGTTATATACAGAAATCTTAATCAGGTTTTTATCACTACAATTTCTTATCTATGCTAATTAAAGCTTATATAGAGAGTTTGTTATTTTCCAACTTAAATGTTTTTCTTTAGCTGTGTATGGACATGTATTCTCTAGGGAGTAGAAAAAATTGGAAGTAATTTTTCCAATCTTTATTCTCTGGATTGATTCCCAAGCTGTGTTAAAAAAGTAATGTTTTCATATGAGCAATTAATCATTTCAAACCCCACAGACCTCAATAGACTGACCTAAAACATCAGAAAAGATCATACCATTCAGGTAACTAGGGGTGAAATGGTTATAAAAGCAAAATAGGGTTTAATTTACCTACAGTAAAAATATTTAACTATTCTTTTTAAATTATTTTGGGGATAATAATAAAGTAAAATAATAAAGGATAATATTTTTCATACAGATCACCGTAACGATGTGTGAGTAACTCATTCATCCCAATAGAGGTACATTTTGACTGGTCCAAGTCATTGATTTAAAGCAGAGTACATTGGTTTTCAGGTGTTGATGAGTTATACAAATTCTGAATATCAATAATTTTTTCAAAAGTTGTTTCACATTCCTACCTGCACACACCTGGCCTAAATTGCTACTAATTAATATCATATACAGACTGCCTGAAAATGGGAAATGAATATTGCAGAAGTACTAAAAATGATGAAAAAAAAGTCAGCTCTGTTATTGTTTTTGACTGTAAAAAATGAACTTTAGATGTTAATTGAAAAAGTGAACTTTATATGTTAATTGAAAAAGTGAAAGATTTATCATGCTATTTCAAAAATCTTTTATATATTTTTCTTATGAAACTAAACAAAAAATTTCTTCCAATTAAAACTTTGATGTTGCGTGTTTGAATTGAAATCAACAATCAGCTGTGATAGTAATATTAAGATAAAAAAGCATATCACATTTTTATCGACCATTTTTGTGTTTGTGTCTTGTGTTATGAAATACCACAATGAATATTCAAGGATGTCAATTCTGATGTCATACTATACAGTAATTCTACCATTTTCTGTATCATTTTTACCCCTGCACCTGGGCTTGCTGGACAATACCAGACTCAGATGACAGCATAATCAATTTCATGTTCATTTTGATCACATTTCTGTCTTTGGTACATGCAACACTTATTATTAATCTTAAATAAAATGCCAAGAAAGTCCCCCACATCTGAGCACAGTATTGAATTAAACAATTTTCCTCTTCAAGACTTTGGTATGTTGAGATTTTAAAAAAGGAAGGAAAAGAAATCTGATTATGAGTAGAGTATTGTTGTTTCATGCATGAGGATAGTATTTGCCTGACAGGTGAGATAGTTGATTCCATTTCAGGAGAACAAAAAAAACAGTTATGCTATTTATATCCAAGGGGAACAACTGTGAATTAGAATATTTATAGAGTAAAAACCATATTATACTGCCACAATTTCTTCAGTCCAAATTTGGCACTATTAAGTGGTTTGGCGATAGGTTGAGGGAAACCTTAAATGAAATTATAGGGAATATTGGATTAAAAAATTGTTGCCTAAAGAGATGTTTTATTGTATGTGTGTACTATCATATAAATAAGTAGTATGTAATATCAGTGGAGGGAAAAAATGCATATTATCACAGATGAAACTGTGTGATGTCATAACAAAATGTATGTGATATTTAAAAAAAATGGAATTATGAGGGATAAGAGAATAGCAATTTTTGTATATTGAAGACTGTTGAGCTTGTTAAGATGAAGTGTGCTTGTACGAGAACATTAAGCTACATGAGAAGTTCTATTTTTGTACACTTGGCTTGTGTTTTGTATATAATTTTGTTGGTGCTGTATTGTATTTTTTCATACAGAGTTCAGACGATATTTTGGCCATTTTGATTATATCGGTTCCTACCCACTGCCATAATTTTATGCAATGTGCAAAGTTCAATAAATCTCGCAAAAATGATTGCAAGAGTTACCTCCCCTTAATTAAAACGGAATATATCTAAGAACCATGTAGGTGGCCTTTTTGCATACATGATTTCAGTGCTGTGTATAATAATATTAAAGTTGGTAATATAAAGTGTTGGTGTACACTTTTACATTTTCATATAAGATTTTATGTGAATTAAGAATTTTCCTTAGATGAGATTTCATCGGATGAGTGGTTATTTTATTAAATATGTTTTCAGTAATAAAGATAATTTTGTAATGATTTGTTTGTTTGTTTTACTGTATTATCCAAACTCGATATCAACAGATCTACTCAATGCTAAAGCTCAACCTTTGGTCTTTTTATTCTTTTTTTAGCATATGCTCGTTTGTAAAATTTCTGGGTGTTACATATAAAAAATTCAGATACCAAAGTATAAATCAATAGGATGTCCAGGGCATAGATACAAATCCGGTAAATATGGACAAACACGGACCTTTGGAAACCAAGAGGTGGGATCAGGTGCCATGGAGGAGTAAGCATCCTCTGTCGACCGGTCACACCCGCCGTGAGTCCACAGTCAAGTCCAATGAAACACGTGAGGAGTGTATCCTCGTCACAATTGGTACAGACATATTAAGAAACACATTCTTTATCCATCACATAAAATATATTGTCAAATTTATGATTTTCACGTATAAAATGAAAGATACTTTGAGTGTTGTACCTATATTATAAAGATATTACCAAAGTTATAATTTTGCAAAAAAGAATCCATAACTATGCTGAGAACAATTTCGTCTGTCAGTAAGACTTCATCAGTTGAGCTGAGATTGAAATTTTTTTTTATAGTTCTGACAAAGAAAGGGTATCACACAAGACCAATAAATAACCTAAATGTATTTCCATATCTGTCTATGATTAACCACTATAAAATATTTAAGTATGTACTTAAGTTTTTTTTTTGTATTTTGGGGTATATTTTTCAAATGAGCTATTAACTGATAATTAATTACAATTACAAACTTGATAATGATATATAAAATGTATGGAAAATAATTATTTGAGCTTTAGGACCAAGTAAACCTGGTGACTTCGGGTCCAGGGAAATGACTACCGTTCCGTGGCATAAAATCATTGAGGGGAAAAACTCTTATGTTACTATTATTGTGTTCTCACTTCTTGATTTATCAGGGATTTTACCAAAAGTATTTTTACTTTTATTTCGAATTTTTCCACTTTTACTAACCTGTACTCAACGTACAATACCTAATAAGAGCCGTTCACAGGCATAACAGTCTTATTGTCGTATATAGTTTGTGACCATAAGTCCGGATCATTGCCGTATACATATACAAATGGTAAGCTTGAATTAATTAATTGCCAAACTGGGGTTCTAAAGGAATTTTCACAAACAAATAGGAATTTAAGAATTTTTATGCCTGTGTATTTCTCTTTTTGTTATTGTGTATTGATCTGAGTAGTAAAAAAGGAAAGAAATTAAAATGTTCTGAAAAAACCACGGCAATTACCTCTTTAACCCTTTCGACCCTACACACCATAATAGGCTAGTCTAAACAATAGAAAAAAAAGCATACCATTTAGGGGTGAAAGAGTTTAACTATTGAATGAAACCATTGCTCACAGGTGAGAATCGTAGTCGAGTCTGGAACTATTGATATAAATTGTGAAGTCAAACATAAAGTGCCAACTGTTCAAGGCCTCTTGATGATACATACTTAGAACGGAAAGGAAATAATTTAGGTCCGCTTGTGGTGGTCTAAGTGTTGAGCATTCGACTTGTAAGCTGTAGGGCCTATTTTCAAATCACATTATTATCGGCTCATAACAAAGACTATAAAATGTAAGAGTCTGTACCCTGGCTTTTGTTTGTTTATTTCTTGTTGTTTAAGGCCACTTTCAACGATATTTAAGTTATATCGTTTCGTGATCATTTGTTTCTTTTCTATGTAAGAACAGTTCCTTTGCCAAGCGCTTGAAATAATCAGGAGACTTAAAACAATGAAACGTAAAAGAACCCATGAAACAATTTACAAATTGTGGCACTTAAAGCTGGTGAAATAAGTGGATGGGGGTGTTTTTTTATCTGATCTAATTGACTTCTTCACAACACTGAATCTTTGAACTAAATCATCAAGCAAAGTGATAATTAACAAATGTTTTCAATATGAAATTTAAATGGTACAATTTTGTGTCAAATCTGAATTCTGTTGCTGTGAAGAAAGTAACTATTTCAGGTTACTATAAGAACCAAATCAGTCTTAGCAACAATTGGCATTTCCAAACTCCGGAATTACACACAACTTTCTGAGGGTTGCCTCTTTTAAACCACGGAGTCTGTCACTTCTGGTCAGCGCAGGTTGGACTCCCGCTGGAACCCAAGCTGATTTTTGTGAGAAAGTTTGCCAGTTTACTTGCGGAAGGCCAGTGATCTCTTCCCGGGTAACCAAGTTCTCTTCTCCACCATTAAAAACTGGCCGCCACCATATATTGAAAAATAGTTGAGTGTGGCCTAAAACACCATTCAAAATTAAATCAAAGTAAATATATTCTAAAACATAGTATAGCTGACATAGAAACAATCAAAGGTAAATGTTTTTCAGTTGATACAGGATATGTCACTTAGTTCTATGTCGCCTTAAGCCTTTTCGTCCATACTGTTCAACTTTTGAAATTCCGGGTACAATAACCCCTGACTTCGTCAGCCTTTTGTATGTGTCCGACCTCAGAGGCAATGACGGAGTTTCATGTTCGTTACCCAGCATGATATCATTGCTAGAGTCTGGTGGGATCGCAATGGCAAACCTTCTCTCATCTCTTTGTAATCGTCGACCTCTTTCAGGTGGGTTTGTCGAAATGTTTTGTGGGGAACCAGAAACTGACAATGCCCCCGTGTTTCTGTCAGATGGATTATGCAGTTTATTGCACGAATAATATGTGTTTAAGTCTTTGACTTCCGAAAATGTTGAGGATGCGTCCGATGAATGAAGATTTCCCTCGTGGATGTTTTTATCAGATAAACTTGTAAAACTGTTCCCTGAACTTTGTGTATCGCAAAAGGTTTGTGAAGAAGCTGGGGAGATTTCCGTCTTAGATCTTATGTCATTAATTTTCCGATTCGTTATCATTGTTGTATATTTTGTTTTACATCTACATGTACAAGACAGATGTCTTGTATCTGATGGCAGATTATCAATATCTGCAACCAAATCTGGGTATTTAGAAACCATGGACTCACGAAGAATCAGTAGTGGATTTAACGATGAAGTGGTGTTTTTCATTTCGAAAAATATCTGTTTCCAAAGACAAGACCGAGCGGCTCTTTTTAGGGCTGAATTTTCAAAAACTCGGAAACTGATCACTTCAGTTTTGTACAGCTTGTCAATTATATCACTAATGTCCACGCGGTTTCGAAGTTTACACTTTAAGCAAAAGTTTTCTCGTGTTTTGTAAGCAGACATATAATTGTATTTTCTCGTTAGTTCAACCGAAAGATCCACATCGGCTTCATCTAATGCAGATAAAAACTTCAGAAAATGTTCATCACCGTAACGGTATAGACGTACCAACAGGTATCTAACCTGGTCAATCCTGCTGTCTTTCATTTTGCAAATTTTCTCATGGTCGTCACTTGTAATCGCTCCGTTTTGAAACAGCATATCCAGGACAGGACTTCGTAAGTCCAATCTTTCTACGATGTTTTCGTGTTCTTCTCGAAGGATTTTTTGATGTGAGTGACCTGTTTAAACATCACGAACAAAATGTATACTTTAGTAATATATATATATATATATATATATATATATATATATATATATATATATATATATATATATATATATATATATATATATATATATATATATATATATATTTATCCAAATGTATACTTTTAGTAATATATTTTATATCTATATATATACTATATATTCTATATATCTATATATATTATCTAATAATATATATATATATATTTATCTGTGTGTGTGTGTGTAAAATATATATGTATATATTAATATATGTTTAGTTATTTCGTTATTATGAACAAAGATGCACTGTATGAAGTCACTTGATTTAACATTAATACAATATTGATGTTAATTAATTCTTACGTTGTCTGTATTAACACCAGAGATTCAATGATCAATATGCTACTTCTACTATATTATTACTCCAACATATACTACTACCACCACTACTACTTCTACTGTTACAGCTATCGATGATGATGATGATTGTTGTGGTGGAAGTAAAGTGAGTGGTGGTAGTGGAGGGGATCTAAGTTTTTTCGATAGTCTTAGGGCTCTGGGTAAGAGTAGAAAAGGGAAACAATGGTTCCAGGGCTCTGAGGAAAGAGCATTGGTAAAATTTGTGATACATTTGTTTATTTCGATACGATTTTTATTGCTTGCAATGTCTCGATGTGGTTCGTTTTCTAGTTTTAATCTGTCTTACCTTCTTTTTTCCAGCTATTCAAGATCACTTCTTCTCTTTTTGATTTGTAACCATCGCCTAAACTCCCGTCAGGTGGTACATATTTGACATGCGTACTATCATCAACAGAATCGACAGAGCATTGCTCTGAAACACAAAATTGCTTGTTTTTGCTGATGGAAACCAACCTTTCCTCTATCAATTTTTTAATTGATGGTTGAATTTCCTGCAATTAAGAGATTTCTTGTATTAGTTATATGTTTAATTTTGTATTCTCAATGTCTGTTTTATTCATCAGAAAGTTACAATTGTCAAAAAGTGAATGATTTGAAATAAGTATTATTATTTCATCGATTCCGGGCCATACCAAAGACTTTTGAAAAATGGTAATGGTTCTGATGGCTTTTCGTCTGAGTTCTTTAAATTGTTTTAGAAAGACCTACCATTCTTTGTTATAGAATCCAGAAATAACGGTTTTGAACAAGGTGAATTATCAATAATATAAACACAAGGAATTATTTCGTGTCTGCCTAAAGGAAACAAACCTCGTCATTTCTTTAAAAAGTTGGCACCCTTTTTCGCTGTTTATCAGTGTTTATAAAATTGGATCTGTCGTAATTGCAAATAGATTTAAAACAGTTCTAGATATCAATTTAGACCAAACTGGATTTGTTAGTGAAAGATACATAGGGGGAAATATTTGACTTATTTAGGATCTTATGCATTATACAGAGGAACATAAAATAAAGACTTTTGTTATCAATAGATTTCGAAAAAGCAATTGACTCTGTGTCTTGTTTTTTTTTTACAGTAATACAATTTTGGTAAATCAATCATAAGATGGGTAAAAGTTTTTAATTATAAAATTGATTAGTCTACAGGGGGGCAACCTTTCTGGATTTTTCAAAACTGGTCGCGATCCGTTGTCGCCATATTTATTCATTTTGTGTGCTGAAATTTTTGCAATGAAGATACGTGCTCACCCGGACATAAAAGGTATTAAAATTATACAAATTGAACATAGATTGTCACAGTTTGCAGATGATACATCATTGACTGTCGATGGAAGTAAAAATCACTAAATGAAACTTTGTCTGTTTTTGACTGGTTTGCTAAAATATCTGGAGTGAATATATTTTTTTTCAAAAAACACGTTATATATATTAGTATTAAGAAATACAGTATTGATATTTTATGTCCAGACAGAAATCTTTCCTGGGGGGCACAAACTTCAAATTACTGGGTATCAGTTTTTATGTTGATTTTGACAATATTGTAAAGCTTAAATATGATAATACAATTAATTAATTAAAAATTTAATAAAACAATGGTGCAAAGGTAAACTGTTATAGGTCGTATAAATGTCATTAAAACCCTAATACTACCAACTTTGATCATTTAGTCATTTCTTTACCAGACCCTAGTAACCGTAAGTTAAGAAACAAAAATATCTTTATATGAAGCTCGCCAGTACATAAAATAAAACAAATATGTTTTTAGTAAGAATTTTGGAGAAGGTGGATTGCGAATGATAGACTTTAATATGTTTACACATGTACTAAAATCAACTGGATTAGGAGAATAAGCCAGAATGACAGCAAGACTAATCTGTTTTATTGTCTGAATTAGATAGAAAGAAACTTTACAATTGTGGAATATACTATATACACAAATTTATTCAAAGTACAAAAAATCGTTTTGGAGAAATGTTTTTAAAGCGTGGGAAATGACAATTGACAAAGACAGAGTAAAAACAGAGTAAGTATATTCTCTTTAAAAACCTTTGACACTAAACATTTCGTAAAAGACAAACAAGTTTGTAAATTATTGATAAAATATTAATTAGATATTTTAAATGTTTGAATACAAATCAATATCTTTAAGGTATTCTAAAATGATGTCGCCAGCGACGTTATTATAAACACTATTAAGATCTGTGTCGGAGTATTATTTCTCACAAGTATGTCTAAAATCTGTACATTCTGTTAAAATATGTTTAATTGTCAGTCTAGAGCCATACGGTATACATTACTGTGGCTCTTTCAACAATAAATATCTATGTGTATGATCACTGTGACCAATACGAAGTCTGGTCAGAGTAACCTCATCTTTTCTATTACTAGTGCAGACTGGTGGATTATTGATAAATTTGGTATTTATCTCATGTAATTTATTTTCAATTTGTAGATCCCTATGTTGTTGGAACGTTGCGATCATGTAATCTGTAATAGATTGTTTTAGATCTGTGTAAGGAATTTTATTTTCAGACGGTAAATTTCTCATTGCTAATTTAGCAACTTCATCAGCTTTGGTATTTCCTTTTATGCCGACGTGACTAGGAATCCAACAGAAAACGATCTCTGTACCTAGAGATGCCAAAATATGTACTGTGTCTATCATTTAGAAAATTATGTTATTAGAATGGTTTAAACTTTCAATTGATTTTAAACAAGACAAGGAATCTCAGTAAATGGTAGCTTTTGTCTTTATACAATTCAATGCCATTAAAATAGCTGTGGCTGCCGTGGTGAAAATAGAGGCATCACGCGGCATGTTTGTTTTGAGAATTTCAAAATTAATAATAGCTGCAGCTGAAACGTTGGTTGAGGACTTTGATCCATCAGTGAAAATCGGTAAAAAGTTGTTGTTGTCATAAGTTTCTTCCAAATATTGTTCTTTTAAATCTACTGGGTTTGATTTAGATTTGTTATTTTTGTTCAGAGTTAAATCAACAGTTGGTTTTGTTAGTTCCCAGGGAGGTGTTGTGTATATAAGTGTAAAGATACAAGTCGCAACCTTCAATATGTTTTTTAATTCTAATGCCAAGTGAAGAAATAGTTTTTGTACGATGTTCGTACATTTCCTCATACAGTGCGTGAAAGACACAGTCGTATGCCGGATTGTTTGGATCCGACTTTAATTTTGTAATATACTGTAACGTTAGTTTGATCCGTCGTTATTCCAGAGGTAACTCACCAGCTTCTACATTTAAACTATGTACTGGTGATGTTCTAAATGCTTCAAGTGCAACACGTAAACCTTGGTGATGAACGGTATCAAGTATTTTAAATAGGAACGACGAGTAGAGCCATACACTATGCATCAATAGTCAAGTTTCGATCATATTAATGAGCGATATAATTGTAGCAGAACTGTTTTATTCTGCTCCCCAGCTTGTATTTGAAACTACTTTCATAATATTTAAAGCGTTTAGACAATTTACTTTTAATGATTTCAAATGAGGGATGAAAGTAAGTTTTCTGTCAAAACTAAGACCTAAACATTTTGTTTCCTTGTTATTACCATTTAGATATAATTCTGGATGCGGATGAATACCTCACTGATTGCAAAAATGCATGCATACTGTTTTGGAATTGGAAAATTTAAAGTCGTTTTCTGTTGCCCATTGTTCTACCTTTCTGAGTGATATCCGCACTTGACGTTCTATAGTATGCATGTGTTTGGCTCTGTAAGACATGGCAAAATTATCAATATATAATGATCCTTAAATGTCAAAACTTAAAACGTTACTCAAACTCTTTATTTTTAAATTACAAAAGTGTAACTGACAATATACTACCTTGGGGTACGCCCATTTCTTGACTGTGTCTTTCAGACTCTTACTTTAAAATTACGGTTTTCTAAAATCTTTGAAATAAAATTTGGCATTCGGCCACGTAATCCTGCTTCATGTAGGTCTTTTATCATACCGTATTTCCATGTCGTAGGCCTTTTCAAGATGGAAGACCGACACGGCATGTTGTTTATGCAAGAAAGCATTTCAAATAAAAGTTTCAATTCGAACTAAATGATTTGTAGTGCTTTTCGTCTTCCTAAAGCCACATTGAATATTTGATATAATTTTATTATGTTCTAGGTAGCATACCAATCGATCATTGATCATCCTCTCCATAGTCTTACAAACACAGCTGGTAAGAGCTACGGAGCGTTGTTTGGGTTACTATGATTTTACCAGGTTTTGGAATTGGGATTTTTTTATTTTTATTTTTGTTAGTTGACCCACGACCTCTGATTTTATTGACCATATTCCAAACTTTGTTCTTAAGAGTGTTACCATTTAAGGATTGTTTTTCATTTTTTGAACATCATCGGGGTATAAAAGCAATTGCTCCTGGAAAAAACTCATTTATATACATTACCATTTTTCAGTGAAACTGTAGTACACTGGATGCTAAATTCATTCCAAAACACTGACTTTGCGGGGGTGTTTTCATATGACGTAATGGCTCAACAGCTGTTTTGACATGAGAAGTAGTTCTCTTTTCTGATCGCAATACTAATGAAATTAAGGTTTAATTTCTTTTTTTATATCATTTGGAAAGAAACTAGTGATATGGACAATTTTGAATACTTATTCTCAGATTTAGTTCGCGATTTTTAATATTCGACCATTTAGTAGTGGCGGGTTAAATGGGTCATAAGAGAATTGCCCGAATGGGCCGTGTGCAAATGGCTGATAGGCCGACCATGTGCGATTTGGATAGCAGCAGATGATCGTCGTTTACAACAAATTTTCGTTTGAATTCTGATATTTTATCATTGGAATATACCACAGAAAGTATGAGTGTGACTGTTAATATTCGTTCATGACAACTGGAAGTAGCCATTCTATTTGATATTTTACCAATCGCTGAATCAGCTGGGAAATGCCGTGAACTGTGAAGCGGTGGCGATTTCGTAAGTAGACTATTTCAGGATATAGGCTAGCCCACTAGCAAATCCTTCAAATCAATTGAAACAAGACAAATGCAAATTATGTTGTGAAATAACAAACTTTTTTGTTCTGTTTA
Organism: Atrina japonica; assembly: GCA_030159075.1. Lineage (NCBI taxonomy): Eukaryota > Metazoa > Mollusca > Bivalvia > Pterioida > Pinnidae > Atrina > Atrina japonica. Next base: position 847,919 of record BROG01000289.1, read on the forward strand.
AAAGATAATTTTGGACACGTTCGTTATGGAAAATCCGTGTAGGCCTATAAATTATAATAGATCCATATGTCAATTCAGACTTCAGCTTTTACCAGCTGATCATATAGAGTATCCCGTCAATTTACTGAGAAACCTATGAACACTACTTATGCTCGGCATTAACATTACAGGTTGTGAAAACAAGATGGACCTGGTAATTAGCCTAGCAATTAATATGATTTGAGGTGAACTGAGAGTCGACTTCACGCGATGCGAGTGACGAATTGTTTCTAACAGGAATAGCCTATATGGTGACAGAAAAGCAAGCTGTTTATCAGAGATGCAGGACAAAATTACACTAGACCTGACTCCCTTTTCAACTTACTTACAAGCAACGTAACTACGAAGCAAATTTTAATTTCTTTGGCCTGTGTTTCTTTTCATAACATGACCTAGATCTATCGCAATAGGCCTATGATATGGGCATGTAGAGTGTGCTACAGATGCAGGCCTAGTCTTGTGTTTTCGATTTCGTTCAGTGATTTTTGTTTGTTTTGTGGTAATAAATGGCTTTAAATAAAAATATGGAGTGAATGTGTTATTTTTTTTATTTTTTATTGATTCATTCATACGTTCAGAGAATATTTGTCCGGCAAATCGCTGCCGTTACACAGTCATGGAAATGGACATTCTATTGATTTATGCTTTGGTATCTGAGGTTTTTATATTTCTTGGATATTCAGGTATTCCTACGCCAGCTAGCGGTTAACACTTAGATCAAGTGATGACCCACTGGTTTTATTGATACAACAATACGGTCGTTCTGTATAACTGTAATGAGAGAAATTACAGTCGGTATGTAAATATTAAGTTTTTTAAATAAATATTTTTCAGCAGTCTCTTCGTTTCTGTTTTATTGTTCTTCGTGCTTTTTTCACGAGCTGTACGAAAAGCACTTAGATTTACTTTAAGATGTCTGCTTCTAAATGATTTTTCGGATTGTTTACGTTGCTTTATTATATTTTTACACTCATAATCATACCATGGTTTACGACGTTTTGGGTTTGTCGAAGTTTGGGGAATTGTTATTGATGCTATGTCCATTATAACTTTTGTAGATTCGCCCATTGGATTGTCACAATCCCCCCAAAATTTCATTTATATTTAAAGAACACAATGTTTTGAAAGTCGACCAGTCCGCTTGTTTTAATTTCCATCGCTTGCGTGTATCATTTTCCTCGTCAGTTGCTGTTTCAATTATTATTGGAAAATGATCACTTCCACATAAATCATGTACTTCCCATGAAAAATTTATAAAAATATCTGTATTTGTGAATTAAAAATTAATAGCTGTATATGATCCACTTCCTGGATGCACCTCACGATCTCACGATCCAGAGTCGAGCGCGCTACCGACTGAGCCAGGCCGACTCCCTGATTCGTTCAATGGGTCGCGTAAAGGTGTAAAGATTCCATCGGTGCAAGTGGAGGTCATACACGCTATTAAACTTGTTAAAGGTTTTTGCATATATATATATATATATATATTATATTTGTATATATATAATTGCTATTTATAATTCAAGTAAACTAACCAACAATAAGGGACGAAATATCTTAATGGAAATCCCCGTTTAAAAATTTTGGTTATGCAATAAACATATCTAATTACATTAAATTTTGTGTTTAGAGTCATTGTCCATTTACGTATTGTTGTCAGTAAATATTTGATATGCATATGTTGTAAGTGGGTATATGTTGCCTAACTGTGCGATAATAACATTTCAGTCCTGCTTATCAATGCAGATATTTAATAGTTTTGTGTGTGTATATATACCATGAATGTGCCGCTTAAACAATTGCTGTCGTGCATGAGTACTCATGTAAGCATATTGTGGAGTTATAATTCTGTGTGCATATTCGTTATTTATCATCGAGGTAACCAAACTACAGATGATTGATAAGAACGTCACACTCGCTCTTAAGTTGAGAAACATATTTCTCACAAATATCAAGAAAACAAAAGAAAAATAAATAAACAATAAAAGGAAACAATTTAGATAATGACATCTTGTGTAAAGGGAGAAAATAATCAATCATGTTCATCCTTTATCATTTGGTTTAATGGGTATGTTTTAATTCCGTAGCCCTTATAACAGAAACGTCCAATGGAACTTAACCATAACCTAACTGAAAATGTGATGATCATTTCTTCATAAGAAGATTTTTTTTATATTTACCATGTTTTTGCACTTTTTCAAGCCCCAAAGAACCATAGCCCTCTTTTCATTTTTAAACATCTTGAAGCTTCCCGTGAATAGAGTTCCTGCGAAGCATGGTTAAAATTTAACGATCGATTTTGATAAATAGGTGAAAATGTCTTAAAGTGTAGTTTTTGTTTGTTGTTGTTGTTTAACGCCACTTTCAACGATATTTCAGTTATATCGTGGCTTGATAATTATTTTTCTATGTAAGAACAGTGAGGTTAATTTCCAGAACTTTTGAACACCAAAATTTTTGTTTTGTTTTTTTATTTTTGTTTCACGACAATGCTTGTAGATTATCTATAAAAACATTATTTATACAGTTCAAAGTTTTGAAAATAAATCAATATCTTTAAGATATTCTAAAATGATGTCGCCAGCGACATTATTAAATACACTATTAAGATCTGTCTCGGAGTAATATTTCTCACGAGTAAGTTTAAAATCTGTACATTCTGTTAAAATATGTTATATTGTTAGTCTAGAGCCACACGGTATACATTCCGGTGGTTCTTCATTCAATAATAAATATTTATGTGTAAAGTTACTGTGGCCAATACGAAGTCTGATCTGAGTAATCTCATCTTTTCTATTTCTAGCAAAGACTGGAGGATTATTAAGACACTTTGTATTAATTTCATGTAATTTATTTCAGTTTGCAGATTCCATTGTTGTTAAAACGTCGTGGTTATGTAATTTGTAATACATGGTTTAAGATCTGTGAAAGGAAGTACTAATTTTGAAACTTCCAAGGTTTGATTTTCCGGAGAAACAATTACAAATATGTCAGCTGTATGGGAATATGAAGTGGGAATGTTTCAAAACTTGTTTTCAACACACTTTTTTTTAATAAAAGTTCAAAAACTTTGTAGTTCAGCTTTAAAACTGAACAACTGATACTTGAAAAGAAAATTGAACTATTGATTCTTGAAAAGAAGAATGTAATACTTATAGGGAAATTAGTTGTGTGTATGGTTTTTTAAAATTTGTTTTCCTTTTTTACTGCTTAGATTGATATACAATAACAAAGATATACGCAGGCATAACAATCCTTAAAGCGATATAAGCTGTCACAATGATTATTTTTGTCCCCCGACATATAGTCGAGAATATGATAAAATGTGTGATCAACTAAATTATCAAACACATAAAACGCTGTAAACGATCTTCTTTTCGAAGTTGTTTTATGAAAATTTAAGTTTTCCCGTACCTTAAAAAATCCAGATGTATTTCCGTATGCAATGATATTTAAGATAAACTCTTTCCCCATATCAAATGTACTTCGTAATTCGGTCAGGGGATCTCGGTCCTTGCGTGCTCGATCTATGTTAAAGTCGGTCTATTTTAATGTGTTCTATATTCATTTTTAAAATACAGGACGTGATTTTGAATGGAAAGTGTATGTATTATGTAAAGTACATGCTATTCAACGCTATTCTAAATACCTGAAGAAAATGGAATTAATATATGAATAAATATATCAGGTCACCAAAATCTTTTTCCGATCTTTAATGTTACCCTGAATGCTGACGTTGACAAAATCAAAACAATATAACTGTGAAAAGTATGCGTACCTCATGCTTTACAATCGTGCTCTATGCCCATTGGAGTTGGGCAGTTCATGATCATATGTGTCAAGAATGACAAAGTCAAGAATGCGATGGGACGAGTTAAAACTGGGTCGAGATCACCCGATATACCCGGCACGTGGACAATTTCAGAAACGAATGTTTTGATTGTTTGTTTGTTTATTGTTGTTTAATGTTCCACTCAAGAATATTTCACTCATATGGAGACGTCACCAAATGCCGGTGAAGGGCTTCAAATTTTGGCCTATGCTGGGCATTTACAGCCATTGAGCAGTGAGGGATCTTTAACGTGCCGACACCTACTGTGACTCGGGACCTCAAGTTTTTACTGTCTCATCTGAAAGACAGGAAACCAACCTATCACCAGCGGGACTCGAACTCTCGACCTCACGATCCACGCTACCGACTGAGCCAGGCCAGCTCACGAATGTTTTGAAACGACGAAAAAGAAAACTTTGCCCGATTTAGGTATGGAATGAGAATGTACGAAAATAAATGTATAGAATGTATATTAATTGCAAACAGCACGTGTTTATTGGTCATTCGGTTATCTTCGTAAAAATTTGCAATGCTCAAAGTATGGCGGACAAAATAACTGATATTACGGGTTACGTTTGGCAAGATTGTTGCAATTTTACACATGCATTTGTTATTCTAACCACCAGATGATCTGAGATAGAATATCACATAAAACAAGAATGTACAATTTTTGACCCACAACAGCTTATATCACTTTAAATTCCTATATATTTTGTGAAATAGACTTTCACTATTTCATTTGCTATTAAATAACTGAACCTTACTACATGTGCATTTGTATATGAACATACACTAAACCTGACCATATTTTCACAAAATACATGTATATATTTTTATGCCCGTGCATAGCTCTTAATTGTTATTGTACATCAAAAGTACAAGTCGCAAAAGTATTATATATTTGCCTAACTTTGTATTTATGGAATATTCCAGTTGTAAGTATTTGAAAAATGCTCTGAATGTGTTAGCGTTAACAATAGGCAGGTTGTGGATGAGTACCGGGTTGGTATTTAATTCATCAACTGAAAAAACAACAACAATGGACTTTATAAATATACCATACAGGCCAGTTCAGGGGTGTACGAGTTTTCTGTTTATTTATAACCAGCGTAGGCTTTATATTTATAATCAAATTATATCAACCAACAAATTTTAAAAGACAATAATTCCACAAACTCACATTTATAACCAAGACAACGTTAAATCGAATTGCTATATTAGAAATGACATCTTGCGTGAGGGAGAGATTATTAATTGCGTTCATCCTAAGCATTTGGTTTAACGTAATATTGATAATTATTTTTATATCTGCTAATCTTTAAAAAAAAGATAAAGAATAAGATTTAAATTTACCTTTAAGATGTCACTCGACAACATGGTGAAGTCAATATCAGCTTGACAAGATCGCTCCATTCTATTATCACGAATGATATGGTGTTAGATGTCAAAATGCAAGTACATGTAAACTAATTTCACCGATAAAATGTCTGAAATTTAACTATAATACAAATATAATATCCCTGTAATCAACGTTATGATGTAAACGTTGTTGAGTAAGATTTAAGCCAGAAAATGTAAAAGATATGTATTCTAAATTATCACCTGCTTCAACTGTTTCTATAGGTGTTGATATAATACTTTAAAATTAGAAAATGGGAAACCCCTGTAGTGAAGTGTCTGTACATTCACAAGAAATATAGTTCTACCATAAAAAGCAGCTCCTATAGAAGAATCGAATATTTCGATGAAAAAATGAAATTAAGTTTAGTGTTAATAATCTTGAAATTATACATACCTTTTTGTACATAATTAAAAAAAGATATTATGCTTTTGACCTCTTTTTCAAAACCAGATAATCTAGATCCATTGATTAATACATTCTATGATTATCTGTTATAGAAGAAATTACAGTTTGTAAGTACAGTCGAAGTTTTTTTTCTCTGTTTAGGACAGACACCACCACATATTTTCCCATAGGCCTCAATGCTAATTTACAAAACTTCAGGTCACTTTCACTCACATGTTTATTGATTTTTGGGTCAAATAAATACCCTGTGCTGAAAGATCAATATCTTTGGTAACAAAATATGCAATCAAAAGTATAGGTTGCCGTTGCAGTTTCATTTCAAATTCTCACTTGTTTACAACTCGTAGTATTCCACACCAAAGGAAAATATCTATTCTCATATGACCCCTCCCTTTCAATTTTCAACCGTCAACCCTATAATTTCCAAAGTACTACCAATATTCATGTATCTTTTCTATCACCTTAATTTCACTTATTAATGGCAAAACTATTTTTTTCATTTAATGACCAATCAGATCTCTGGGCTCATTTTACCCTCCGCACAACTTTGGGTGTCCAAAATGTCTGTGCCCATGTTGTAAACAAAGCAGGTGTTTTTCCAGATGAAACGTTGGTTGAGGACTTTGATCCATCAGTGAAAATCGGTAAAAAGTTGTTGTAATAAGTTCTTTCAATTCCAAATATTGTTGTTTTAAATCTATTGGGTTTGATTCAGATTTTTTATTTTTGTTCAGAGTTAAGTCAACAGTTGGTTTTGTTAGTTCCCATGGGACGTTGTGTATATATTTAAGTCTGAAATAGTAAAAAAAAAATAAGCCACAGTGTCTTCTATATGTTCTTTAATTCTTATATATTTACATACCGACTGTAATTTCCTTCATTACAGTTGTATTGTTACATCAATAAAATCAGTGATCTAAATGTTAACCGCTAGCTGGCGTAGGAATACCTGAATATCTAAGAAACCATTTCCATGACCATGTTACGGCAGCGATTTGTCGGACAAGTATTCTCTGAACATATGAATTAATAAATAAAGAATAGAATAACACACATTCATTCCATAATTTTATCTAAAGCCATTCATTACCACGAAAACCACTGAAAGAAATCGAAAACACAATACTAGGCCTGCATCTGAAGCACACTGTAGATGCCCATATCATAGGCCTATTGCGAAAGATCTAGGTAATGTTTAAAAGAAACACAGGCCACAGAAATGAAAATTTGCTTCGTAGTTACGTTGCTTGTATGTCTAGTGCAATTTTGTCCTGCATCTCAGATAAACAGCTTGCTTTTCCGTCACCATATAGGCTATTCCTGTCAGAAACAATTCGTCACTCGCATCGCGTGAAATCGACTCTCAGTTCACCTCAAATCCTATATATTGCTAGGCTAATTATCAGGCCAATCTTGTTTTTCACAACCTATAATGTTAATGTCGAGCATAGGTAGTGTTCATAGGTTTCTCAGTAAACTGACAGGTACTCTATATGATCAGCTAGTAAAAATTGAAGTCTGGATTGACGTATGGATCTATTATAATTTATAGGCTCTACACGGATTTTCCATAACGAACGTGTCGATTTTGTTTGTTTGTTTATTGTTGTTTAACGTCCCACTCAAGAATATTTCACTCATATGGAGACGTCACCAAATGCCGGTGAAGGGCTTCAAATTTTGGCCTATGCTCGGCACTTACGGCCATTGAGCAGTGAGGGTTCTTTAACGTGCCGACACCTACTGTGACACGGGACCTCCAGTTTTTACTGTCTCATCCGAAAAACAGGAAATCAACCTTCCACCGGCGCGACTCGAACTCACGACCTCATGATCCAGAGTCGAGCGCCCTACCGACTGAGCTAGGCCGGCTAACGAACGTGTCGATAATTATCTTTTAAACAGAACAATAAAAGTTTGTTATTTCACAACATAATCTGTATTTGTCTTGTTTCAATTGATTTGAAGGATTTCAAGTGGGCTATATACTGAAATAGGTCTACTTACGAAATCGTCACCCCTTCACTGTTTACGGCATTTCCCAGCTAGTTCAGCGATTGGTAAAATATCAAATAGAATGGCTACTTCCAGTTTTCATCACCGAATATTAACAGTCACACTCAAACTTTCTGTAATATATTCCACTGATAAAATATCAGAATTCAAACGAAAATTTGTTGTAAACAACGATCATCTGTTGCTATCCAAATCGCACATGGTAGGCCTATCAGCCATTTGCGCACGGCCCATTCGGGCAATTCTCTTCTAACACATTTAATCCGCCACTACTAAATGGTCGAATATTAAAAATCGCGAACTAAATATGAGAATAAGTATTCAAAATTCTCTATATCACTAGTTTCTTTCAAAATGATATATATAAAAAAGAAATTAAATCTTAATTTCATTAGTATTTGCGATCAGAAAAGAGAACTACTTCTCATGTCAAAACAGCTGTTGAGCCATTACGTCATATGAAAACACCCCCGCAGAGTCAGTGTTCTGGAATGAATTTAGTATCCAGTGGACTACAGTTTCACTGAAAAATGGTAATGTATATAAATATAAGGATTGTGCTGCACAATGAATTTTTTTTATGAGTAATTGCTTTTATACCCCGATGATGTTCAAAAAATGAAAAACATTCCTTAAACCAAGTGGAGCAATAGCCTTTATATGATTTTCGTACATTTGTTCATACAGTGGTTAAAAGACACAGTCGTATGCCGGATTGTTTGGATCCGACTTTTTTGTAATATACTGTAACGTTAGTTTGATCCGTCGTTGTTCCCCATTCTACATTTAAACTATCTACTAGTGGTGTTCTAAATGCACCAAGTGCAAGACGTAAACCTTGGTGATGAATGGTATCAAGTATTTTTAAATAGGAACTACGAGTAGAGCCATACACTATGCATCAATTTTCAAGTTCCGATCGTATTAATGAGCGATATAATTGTTGCAGAATTGTTTTGTCTGCTCCCCAGCTTGTATTTGAAACTACTTCCATAATACCTAAAGCGTTTAGACATTTTACTTTTAGTGATTTCAAATGAGGGATGAAAGTAAGTTTTCTGTCAAAACTAATACCTAAAAATTTTGTTTCCTTGTTATTACCATTTAGATATAATTCCGGGTCCGGATGAATACCCCGCTGATGGCAAAAATGCATGCATACTGTTTTGGAATTGGAAAATTTAAAGCCGTTTCTGTTGCCCATTGTTCTACCTTTCTGAGTGATATCTGCACTTGACGTGTTATAGTATGCATGTGTTTGACTCTGTAAGACATGACAAAATCACCAACAAATAATGATCCTTAAATGTATTGACTTAAAACTTTACTCAAACTGGTTTTTTTTAAATCAAAAAGTGTGACTGACAATATACTACCTTGAGGTACGGCAATTTTTTGACTATGTCTTTCAGACAATGTTCTATTGACTCCTACTTTAAAATTACTGTTTTCTAAAAACTTTGAAATA